>JAOEHY010033380.1:0-15071 GCA_025447955.1 Psilopsiagon aurifrons
CACCAGATTGGTCAGGCAGGATTTCCCCTTAGTGAAGCCATGCTGGCTGTCACCAAGCACCTTGTTGTTTTTCATGTCCCTCAGCATGCCTTCCAGGAGAATCCACTCCAAGTTTTTACCAGGCACAGATGTGAGACTGGGTGGTCTGTAGTTCCCTGGGTTCCCTCTCCCTCCTTTATTTTCAGTGCCAGGAACCTGAATACAGTGGTCAGAGTGGTTTTCTGTGTTGGCAAGCATATTTGGGAAGGAGGAAGTGCTATTATCTTATCAGCAAATAATTTTCCACAAGCATTTTATTCATGTGCTGCAAAGGACAAAGTGAGCTATGGGGAAGGCTGCTAAGGCAGTTGTAGCTGGTGAACCAAAGCTGACCTCTTCATACAGTGGATGTTTTCTTCTCTCTGGCATCTGGATCATGTTTGGTACAGTTGTAGGACCCTTTGAAACTCAGCATTTTATTTTTTTAACACTTGGAAAAAATAGACTCTGAAGGAGGGACAACAAGAAAACTAAATCAAAACATATTTTCCCAAAACACACATAAACTTCCCCTTCCAGTAAGAAAATACCCTAAGGACACTGGGTCTCAGCACTAAATCCAAGCTTTTGGAAACAGCCTGCATAACACAAAGAAGGCAAGAACTAAATCCTGCTGTCCTGCCAAGGTCAGCCACGTGCTTTTGGTGCCTTAATTTGTGGAGGGAATGCTGCAGTCACCAGAAGGACCCATGTTCCTGCAACATTTCAGGAACATGCCAAGATTAAAGCAAGGACTCTTGCTCTTGGTCTTGCTTGGGTGGACAGAGTGCCTCCCAACCTGCTGTTTCTACAGCTGAACAGGTGAAATTCCTACACAAGCTGGGTATTCTCTGTTTTTGCCTAAACAAAGGTGTGGGGTGTTTTCTGAACTGAGGTGCATTATTTTATTGGCTCAAATGAAAACAAAGCTGTGCTTTGCCTTTTTTTAAAGCATGCTGAAGGACCCCTTCTCTCTCTCTGCCAATTTTATTCTAAGGGAATACCAGTGACGTTAGGGAATTTCCTGGCGTCATCACAGAATCAAGCAGTAGTTGTGCCAGTTTGCACATGAGAGGGACTACTGCTGACCTAAGGTGCCATATAAAGAACGATTACAGCTGTGTTTTAGGATTGGATTGGTATTTTCTCTTTCTTTCTTCTCATCAATGAGTTGGATATGAGTTCCACCACCCACCTAAGGTGAGGTGGGTGGAAGCACCATAGCCGGAGACACTGACTTTTTGTCCCACTCCTGAAAATTTACAGAACCCAGGAACAATTGCACAGATACTCAGTGGCATTCAACATGAGCTTTCATCACTCTTCAGGGAGCCATATGGTACTTGGGGTACCTGGGTACCTACTTTTCTCCCTGCTGGATGGAAAAAATCTATGACAGTCTGATAGGAAGAAGTGGTAAATGCTCCATCCTTGGCAGTGTTCAAGGCCAGGTTGGACAAAGCCTTGGGCACCATGGTCTAGTGTGAGGCATCCTTTCCCATGGCAGGCAGTTGGAACTGGATGATCTTAAGGACTTTTCCAACCCAAACCATTCTATGATTCTATGAATCAGGCTCCTGCTCCAGTGCAGTATGATATGGAGGAGTGGTGTGTGGCATAGTTGGGCATTGTCTCAGTGTGCTGCCAGCCATGGGAATCTGGTAGGTATTTTCCTGTCTTTGACTTCTCCGCTCTTGCAAGTGCCCTCACACAACTTTTTGAAGTCACTGAACAGGCAAATTCTGCTTCTTTGTGTGTTTCTTACTGTCTCCATAGCCGTAGATGTGAGAAGCTGTAACTGCCACAGGATGGGTCTATATGCTGTAGAGCAGAGATCACTCCCAGGCAGCTGGGATGGGTTGCTTATATGCTGTGAAGGTTTCTATTCTTTGCCAGGAAATGTCAATTAGAGCTTGATTAGTTAAACTAAAGATTCAGAAGAAAATTCAGGAAAGGAAATAAAACACTATTTGATGAGTAATTTGCACATCAGCTGTAATAAAATGTGCTACTTTTAAAATGAAAGATCAGCTGCTTTCGTCTGTTTGCTATCAGTGTCAATTTTGCAAGTTTTCATAACTGCAGATCTAAAAAAACCCAACCACCTTTGCTTTTAATATATCAGAAAGTCCAGAGAAAGCCTTTAAGCTGAAAATGTAAAATAATTTTACTGACATTATCCAGAATTATAGCTGATTTCACAGTCCTACCTCAATTCCTATTTCTTTTTAAGGTGCATTTCCTGTACGCCATTCTAAGGGATTTTCAAAAGGTGTAGGCCTTCTCATCTCTTTGTTCCCATTTCCAGGCAGAATTGCTAAATTGCAGGCAGTTTGGATAAGGTAAGTATGAATTCAAACTGTTATTATCTTCCAAAATCCAGCCAATATTTGCATAAACAACATAATTTAAACATAATATGCTCAAATCCCATTGCAATTCATAAATTGAGCAATAAGCAGATGGGCCAAAACTGAAGTAGATTGTGATAATTTCACTGAAGCAGGATGGACTTGAGCTAATTTACTTTAGATGTGATATGGCCCATTTTTCCTTTTAACACTCTATTGTCCTGCTTTCTTTTCCATGGCACACCTCCAAATTCCATTGCAGAAAAAACCTGGGGTTTTGTGTGCCTGTTCTTTTGCCATAGTTTCTACAATAATTGTTATTAGTGTCAGGATGAACTCACGATTTTTCTCATCATTAAAAAAGTCATGAAAGCTGCACCTCCATCTCCTGTCTTTTCCTCTCATCCTCTTGCCTTTTTTTTTGTTTTAAAGAACTTAAATACAAGCTGTAGCAAATTTGACACTGGGCAAATATTAAACAACACAGAGCAGAAAAATGCAGTAACCTGGGCGGTGTTTGCACTTCAGGAGCTAAAAAAAAAATGCATTCATGTTTATTTTGAAGGATTAGCACTTGATCCTGTTTTCATGGTGCCAGTGGAAGCTCTGTCACCACTCAACAAGGGATGGATAAGAACCTTAAGATAGTCGGTGCAATGGCTCAGCCAAGGGTTATAACTTTCAATACACAAAAGCTATAAACTGTGGCCAAAATAAATTCAAACTAAATAACTTGTCTCTGGTGGCTAAGGTGTGTGTAAGATCCTGCTTTGAAATCAGGGCTGTCATGTGTAAATGATTGAGCAGGTTCAATAGAGAGGGCACAGAATGACATTCCCCAGGAATATTTGACAAAATGTTCAAATTTTGGCACAGTGATCAGTGATCTTATCACAGTGATCTGCAGAGATACTGATGACACTGCTTCTATTTCTTCAGCAAAAGGGTTGTCAAGCATTAGAACAGGTTGTCCAGGGAAGTGATGGAGTCACCATCCCTGGAAGTATTTAAAAGCCATGTGGATGTGGCACTGAGGGACATGGTCTAAGTGGTGGACTTGGCAGTGTTAGCTTAATGGTTGGACTGGATAATCTTAAAGGTCTTTTTCACCTTAAACGATTCTGTGATTCAATGTATTGTTTCAGCTGATACTCCTGCATTTCCTCAAGGTGTTTGCATGCTGTAGTTTCATTGCTTTAAGGAAGAATGTGTTTGCAGAGAGATTTTGGCATGCCATTTGAGTTTTAAATTTCCTTCTCTCTAAGCTCCACATTTCTCATGAAGAACTGACCAGGAAGGGGAGCAGCATGGCTACAGTTTCATTTCTCAGTAAGTGCAAGTACTTTTTTTCATTGCTTTTTAGATTTCCTTCTTGAGCTGGAAGAAGAGCTGCTTTGTGGCCAAAACAGATTCACAGCAGCATGATTAAGTGCCATTGCAGCTTTGTTGTTAAGCATCCTGTGGGGGAGGACTGACAAATATTTTGTGATCAAAGATGTAAGACATGGCTGGCTCAAGAGTATAGAATCAAGTGATGAACTGTCCCAGTGCTGTGTCGTGTTGAACTCAATGCCAATGCAGCCGTAGAGCAGTATAACTGGGTTGTGAATGATACCGAGTGCTCTTTCAAGAGGCTGCTTTTCGGAGCTGAAATCCTAAGCTCAATGTCTAGAAAGAAATCACTGCCCATCTGATGAATGTTTTCGAGGTAGGTGAGCAGTGCTGTTCTGGTTACTTGTGGAGAAAAGTCTGCCCAGATGACAGGACCAAGCACAAGTGGAAAATGTGTTGTCTGTTAGTCTTTGCAGGGAAGGCAGGAATGGAAAAGCTCTTAAGGTTCACCAGATATGGGGTGGTTAAGTCATTGTGGCTGGTGGCACATTGCTAATTTATGCAAATATATGAAGTTCATAACATTGCTAACCTTGTTCTTTGGACAGTGTGTTTCATTTTCCACATTTGCTTATTGGATATGTTCCTTGAAAATGACATTTGCTTGGAAAGAAAATATAGTAAATGCTGGTAAAATTGACAGCAGTGTAATAGGGTTATATCAAAGAGAATGTAAAACATTTCAAATAACTGGCTGTTGCAAATCAGAGCCTTTTCTTTCTTCATATCTGTCAGCAGCTTAGAGTGAGAGAGTCTACAGGAACAGAACTTAGGCAGTAAAGCTATCACAGTGAGGACTTTGGATAGGCAGAAATGATTCTTGTTTAACCCAAGGTTAGTGACAAATACAAAATCTAAAAAAAAAGAAAAGGCAGAAACCCTCAAGAACTCAGAAAATCATATTTGAATTTTCCTCTTCACAAAAGAGTTACATGGTTAAAAAAAAATAATCCTAGTTGAGAGATCACTTGAGCAAATGGTACTTGTGTCACCTGTAGTTCCTTCTTCGTCCCATTGAGTTGGGGACTTAAATATTCCAGAAATTTAAGAAATGCATTGGAAAACAGTGTCTTTGTCAAGACCTTCTACAATAACTTTCTTAGTGAATTAGGTATAGTTATACACATCGCTCTAAGCCCATGAGTAGGTGTTCACACTATAACTTGTGCTTAAAGTAGAGCACACAATTGAATATCTACTACTGGGTCTAAGTATCAAAATGAACTAAAGCAGGGATAGCTAGAGAAATGCTGGGGAGATCATTTCCATAATTTTTTATTACCTTTGTTTCTGACTTGATGTTAGATAGTTTCTAAGAGTACAGTGCTTTTATGTGGCTCAGTCCATGGTACCAGTGTTTTATCTGCAGTGGTTCTGCTTATCCACCAACCCAAGCAGTGTGAGGATGGTAGTAAATGTAAGCTTTCATGACACTGAGTCTTGATAAACTTTACACACAAGAGAGCTAAAAGGGAATAGATGTCTACACCATGAGAAGCTCTGAAATGTTGACAGCTTTTTATCTTGAATCTTTCATCAAGAGCAGCATTTTTAAAAATCTATTGCTTTGGATCTCAGCTTTTCCAATATTATCTCTAAATTAACACTTACATCATTTGGTTTATTATTGTACAAGATGTCCCATGTTCCATTTCCATTTTTGATGCTCATTTTTTACTTAAATCAATGTGTTCCCATGAACGAAATTTAATCTGGCACATTTTCTGACAGAAAGACGTGTTTCCTTAGAAAATCTTAGCTTTAGAGTTCAGCATACAAATGTGATTAATCAAAAAAAACAATCCAAAAGATGGCTCTTTGTGATACCAACAAGGCTACTAAGTGATGTGTGTGTTGCAATTGCAATCAAGCAGAGCTATTAAACTAGAAAATAATAAAGACAATTACGTGTACAAAGTTGAAATGCGCTGATTTTCCACTGTATGTTCCTTCTTACAGGATCCAGAGAAGTTTGGGTTCAGAGAATCCAATCCATGGGCATTAAATATTTAAAAACCCTTAAAATGAAAGACATTCTTTTCACATTGTTGCCTTATGGCTCAGGAGTATGTCTCTGTCAGGTGTGGAGTGGCAAATAGGGCAACCAGAAGTTCTCTGGGAAATGGCTTTTAAAAATTTCATAAAGTTCTTCTAATTGGCCTTGGCTTGACAAACACGGGCATGTGAAATCCTGAATTTCAGATGAACCTTCAAGTACTATAAGCTGCTTGACCCAGAATTGGCTTTGACATGAAAAACCTACTCATAGAGAACCTAAAGTTTATGTAAGTTTAGTGGTGGTTGGGTGCACAGTCTCTTAGCTTTATCTTCCCCCAGAGATGGTCTCCAGTGAAGTCTATATTGTAAGAGTGAAAACCAGGTGGGTTGACTTCAGCTGGCATACCCAGACAAAATGCAGATGTGCATCAATTCTGTCTGCCCAGAAAGACTTTGGCATCTAAGCATCATTACGTGCTGTCTCTTGTGCATTTCTAAGCTGCTGCGTTGTATTTTTGGATAATTTTTGCTTCTTTGCGACATGAGAAACTAATAATAGTAGGGACCTTTTAGTCATGTGAAGCACTGAACAGCTTCCTTTTTTTAATTTCAGCTATGATTATCATTTATATCATGTTTATAATAATAGATTTGATTTCTGTTTGCTTGGGGTAGGCATCAGGGAAGATAGTGATAGAATGAAGTCACATTGGTAGGAATACTGCTCACATTTTGAAGGCACACAAAGATAGAGGAATAACGCAGAAAATGCTTAAAAAATACAAAAACACAGCTTGTTTCCCTGTAGTTCTTCAAAATATGTTACCAGTCAGTCAAGAAGTTTGTTGCCAAGGAGAAAGTTTCTTGGATAATTCCTGGGTCAGTACAGAAACAGATTTCTGCAGGAATGATGACTGCAGACTTTCAAACAAGGGTCAGTGTGGTACACCTAGCTCTGTATCCTGTCTCTGGTCAGAGACAGGAAAGGATGTGTATGAATCATTCTAACAGCAGTGCCTATAAGGGCTGATGCAGCTCTCAGGATATTCTTATTTCTTTCCCAAGCTAGGGAGAGCCTGGGCCATTCACCCTGTCTCTATAAAAAACATCCTTCTTTCTCAGCCTTTTCTGTTCATTTTCCAGGACTACTGCTCAGTCTGTGAGATGGGTGGCCACACCACTTGCTGTACTGAAAGCACCAGAGAGTCAATTAAAGTCAGTGAAAAGGAACTAGTGAATTCACTGAGTCTTTGGATCCAACTTGCTTTTATGCAATGAAATTGAAAGGTGCAGTTTATTTTCAGGAAGGTGATTAACTCCAATCAAGTAGATAAGCAAACCTATTACATCAACAAACTCTGGAATGTCCCCAGAAGCCCCTATGAATCAAGACCTTAAAAGATAAAATTTAAAAGTTTTTAATAAATGCTCTCTGAATTTCTAGTTTAGTTAGGATCTAGACAATATACAGTGATTAATGACTAGCTACTCAAGTGCCCATAAAAATGTATTAATCCCCCTGAGATTAATAAAACTTCTCTAAATGAACAGAAGCTGACAATCAAGGATCACATGTTCTCCAGACCTTTTGGTAAATGCTCTTCCTATTATTTCCAATAAACTTAGATAGACAAAACTGGATAATTTATTTCCAGTAATTTATCTTTGTTCTCATGGGCTCCTCTCTTCCCATATTTTCTTCTTGGAGAAACACAGTGGAGGTTAGGTCAGCATCAGTAAAAACAGGGATACTAAAAATCAACTGAAAGATACCATGTAAGTTCAATTTAATAGCATGGCAGCAGCTGCTTGGTTAGAGTAGAAAATGGGTGATAAAGAACCATGAATTGTGTCTTATGTACTATGAAAATTATTTACATCTCTACTATGATTAAATTCATTTTTTCCTTAATTCACACAATGTTTCACTAGCCTTACTATATTGCTATGGGTAGGAATGGGTCATGTATGTGCTCTACATATCAAGAATAAAGGAATAAATTCTGGATGCAAGGATTTTACTTGGGATTTCTGCTGCATGAAACATTAATTAGAAAACTATAAGGGTGGAGAGAAACCTGCCTTTTTTGTTGAGAGAGATTTTCACAAGTTCATAGGTTTTTGCACCATGTTTCCATCCATCCATTGATCCATCCGTTGATCCATCCATTGATCCATCCATCCAATTGCCAATAAAAAAAAAATATCTATCTAGAACTATGCTCAGCTTGGGGAGTTTGAAGTGTTTCTCATCTGCAGACTATTTTGCAGCTTGCATAAAATTAACTGGGTTCAGTTCAAGCCCAATAAATACGAAGACTAAAATCCAAACTGTATTTTTTATTTGATTTGACAAGTGATTAGGACTCTGCATCAACCATCTCAGATGTTATTCTTCTTTCCAGTAGTGGAGCTTTCTCTTCACAAAATATCGTCTATCAGAAAAGAGCACACTGTATTGCCGCACTATAGGAAATAGGAATCTAGGTGAGATACAAGGAGAAATCACTCCAATGCTCAGTGTTGCAGGCATGCCCATAAACACATGGACGGTACATTTCCAAAGGACATGCCATCTTTGAATAGACAGAAGTAGGAATGAAATGTGAGCTTCAAGGCTCTACAGCTGGAGCACTGTAAGGTCCTTGCTCCTAAGAGGAGAATTGGAAGTGTACCTCAGAAGGCTTAGGACAGTGTATGCTTCTTTAGGGTCATTGTTCAGGCAAGGGGATTCTCTCTGGAGTGAAGAGCTTTAAAATGCTTGTTGAGGTGGGAGGGGAGCTTAAAGGACTTGCCAGGATGAAAGAAATCTGCAGAGCTTGCTGCCTTCAGAAAGATGATTTGTGACTTTACTCGGGAGCTGGAGGACAGATTATCAGTGTTGATTAATGTAAAAACGATCTGTTTGGGTTGGTGGGTCAAAACCCCAAAGAATTTGAGGTGGAGAAGATGGAACAATTGTCTATGTAAATTAAACCAAAGGTCAGTTCTTTTCCCAGTTTATGTGTCATTTCAGAGGGAAGAAGCTTGCAAAGTATTGTGAACACGGTGTACCGTGTCCTGTTCAGCTGGGAAAATGCCACGATATAAAATCTGCAGGAACTAATGTTTATTCCCAGTAAATGTACTGCCTATGATAAAATATAAACCACCTTCTTTCTTTATACAGAGTTAATGGACAATTTTAAGTGAATATTTCTTCTAAGTAATAAATTTGTTTAGGGACTAACTTTTTTTTTGCTTAGCTAGAACATTTATTCCTTAATGATGGACTGCTTTGATCATTAGAATAAGCTGCCACTACAGTGCTATCATGTTCTATATCATTTATTGAAGGTTGTTGAAAGAAGACTGAATCTCTTATGAATATTAAGTATTCAGACATGCCCTTTTTACTACCTTCAAACAATTTTATGAAGGAAAAGTAGGGAAACAATGACCTTGTTCTAGTCAGCTCTTTTATGTGTAAAACCAGATCTCACCATTGTTCATTCAGCACTGATGCTAAAAATGAGGGAGGTGGAATTGGAAGATGTAAGGTCATTTGTAAGATGCAGGGTCTTTTGCTGATTCCTTCACAGGTGAATGTCAGCAGGCCAATCTATCAGCAAAGAGGAGGGGAAAGAAGAGGAGTATGCCTGGGGTGTTCTGAACCAACTCTATTAGATCATGTGTTTCCTGAGGCAAAGGCCACAGCAAAGCACAGCCACATGGAAAGGCCAGTGCAGGGATGGACCCTGGATGATTCACTCTGTTTTTTCCAGAGCCTATATTTGCTGGACAGAATGGAGATTTTATTCAGTCTCAATTCAGTCAGAAGGGAACAATTTATGCAAGTAAAAAAGATCCTTTCAAAGAACAAGAGATCAATAACCTATTGTCAGCCACTGAGCTATACCCAATGAACGCTGTGTGGAGAAATCTGTCTGCAAACTACCTCTTCATGGTGTACTTATGTTTAATATGTCTTTAGGTGTATAATGTTCCATCTTCCTTCCACTGCACATCACACAGTGATCTATCCTTGGGCATCTGTCTTCTGCCTGAAAACATCCAGTGTAGTGAGAAATACACAAGATGAAGGAAAAGAGCTCTTCTGCAGACCCTGAATAAGAAATGTTGTGCAACTTAAATCACACACCTTAAATCATAGTTTGTAGAGTAGCTACCCACAGAGAGATGGGAATGGCTTGTTGAAGTGTGTGCTCACCTGCTGCGGCACAACTGAGTGTGCTGCTGGGCTCAAATGCATCAGGGCCTGGAGTGACAGTCCTCTGTAGGAAGCACTGCCCTGTAGATTTGCCAGTGCTCCAAACTGCTTTCAGACATAGCTGTATCTGAGCAGTGATGTAAGACCATGAGATGCAGAATGCAGAAGGGGCATGGTTTGGCCCGTACCTGAGCCAGTACTGTACTATTTCCAAAGTGCATTGGAAACAGCATGTGTCTATTATTATACAAGTGAAATTTCCATATAATGTCATCTTCACTGTGAATAGGACTTGGGAGAATAAAACAATTGTTGGCAGCTGCAGTTTCTCCTTGCTGCAGTTAATAATTAATCCTTGGAAAAAGGTGACTCCAGTTGGTTTGTTTTCTTTATTTGATCATTTATCAAAGTGGCTCTGGTACCATTTCTTCTCTGCAAAAATTTAGGAAAACAGGATCTGGGAATGGGAATGTATGCTGTTTCATATTGATAGTGCATTGCTGGGCTAGTTTGATTAGAATTCTTAATGGAAGTGCATGATTACTGCCTTTATAATAATATATCCTTAGGGACACGTTTGTTCTTTTGAAGGTTGATTTTCAAAGTCTGCATTGTTTTCTTGCTCTGGTATGCAGCATGTCCCCCAGCAGCTGTCTCAAGGTAAGTCAATGGTGTTCTACATCTCTTGCAACTGCTCTTTTAGAGTGGTTGAAATGTAACACTGCGCTCGGGAGGAAGATACTTGATTCGCAGGGTGTGTTACCTTGGTGCAGCTGGCACCAAAAGCTGTGCTACCTCCTACTCCCCTCCTCCCAAACCTCGCTGAAATCAGCCTTTCACCCCATGAGGATGGGTTTGAATTAGCAGCATTCTTTCCCCTTTCTTGTTGGTAAAAAGGGTGATATTGCTGCCACATGGCTTCACTTCATGGCTTGGGGTGTGGGAAATGATTTCTCCAGGGACTCCTTCCAGAGCTCAAGTTACTGGTGAGCATTACATTGACCAAATCCAGGATTTTGGGCTGTATCTGTAATGGGTTATCCTGAGTTTCATTTCCATCTCTGATTGTTCCTCCTTTCACCTCTAGATTTCACCCCACATAACTGATATAATGCCATTGCTTTTAAGCATGTTGTTTGCGCAGTAACAGTCCCAATTACTCAGGGGTTACTGACTTTGGCCTTTTAAAATGCACTAGCCTCAGGAAGTACCATGACCCCAATTACTACAGATATGTTCATGGATCAAAGACCCTGCAGTCAGACTTCTCCCACTGACTAAACATTAACCAGGAGGAACGCTGCGGAGCTGCCACTGTTTTTCTTGAGGTACTTTCATGGACAATCGCATAGCATGTAAGTTACTGCTTCCATCCTTAGAGGGCTTTCAGAATATTAGTCAGTTAAACCTGACAGGATTTCTAGAAGGGATTTAGACCAACCTAGCAGAAATAGAGCTTGAAAACACTTTGAGGTGCAACATCTGTCCCATTTTCTCTATCCTTAATGGTTGTTCAAATAGCATTGGACATAGAATGTAATGAAGAGTGATTTTTTTATACCTAACTGGCGTGGTTTACACGAGTCGTAAGTTGTCCCTAAGAGTTCAGGGTGAGTGGGGGTTACTTTAGAGTACAAGAAGTTGAAGTGCTGTCTTGGTATATGCACATATTATTATACATGACATTCAAGGCAACAGATCCTCAACTGTATTTTTGGTGGGACAACTAATTTCCAGGGTGCTAGTCATTTCTGTAAATGGGGGAGAGGGTGAGGGGGGATTTCTGATGTGATCACCTAACTTTTTTCATGGGAACAGGTAGCTGTTGCTGCATTTGTAGTCAGATCCTATTTTGTATCACCAGGAAATGCATTCCTTTACCCACTCAATAGATTAAAAAACCATACACACCTCTACAGAGCCATTTATGTAAGCACTACAAAATTGTGTTTGTCAGGAAGCCTTGCATTAAAACCTTCATTCCTGATTAGAAGATGGCATGCTGAGTACTTCATCCCACTTTACACTTCAAATCAAGCTATTATTAAAGCATTTGTCTGTTCATGTTTTCACTTAATGAGAGCTGCTCTCTAAAGAAGCTACAAGGATGCATCCAACATGAAATTTCAGCCAAAAAAGTGTGTTTTTGTTAGTCATCTCCTTACAAAATGAAAAGGTCAATCCTGCTTTTCCAAGGCTTGAATAACGCTGAGTATATAGATATGAATCTGGGTATAGGGTATTGCCATTTTCCCTTCAGCGTAACTTTGTAACTGCCACATGGAACTTGGTCCACGTTGCATCGCTTTTAGTTTAGTGTAATGCTGCAATGCATGTGGAATGTATGCTCATTTAGACCGGGGAATCTAGCCTTTATGATAATATAAGGAGCATATCATATAATCATAGAAAGGTTTGGGTTGGAAGAGATCTTTAATGGTTGTCTAGTCCAACCCCCCTCAATGAAAAGGGGTATCTTTGATAGATGAGGTTGCTCAGAGCCTTAACCAGCCTGGCCTTGAATGTTTTCAGGGATAGGGCATCTACCACCTTTCTGGGCAACCTATGCTAGTGTTTCACCACCCTTACTGTAAAAAATGTCTTCATTCTTATATTTTAGATGGAAAGACCAGGAAATACAGAGTCCTAGGACTAGAAAGCTTGTAAGATTTGCTCATCTCCATTCTTAGTTCCAGGAAAACAAATTCTGTGATAAAGATCTTTGCCAAAATAATTGGGGAAACTGACTGCAGACAGTAGAACATGCAGAGAGGACTGCTTCTGAGACATGGGCTGGCAAAAGCAGTCAGGACTCAATGGAGACAACTTACATGTGACCATATGGGAGCAATCAGCCAGGCAGGATGGATCTTTCTCCACAGTAGCCCTAGGAATGACCAAGCCTTGATTTGAGCAGTGGTCACTGATTCAAGAGCTTTTCAGTGAGCTTCAGACCCCTGTACTGATGCACTGGAGATCATCCAGTATGAAAACCACTTTTTCCTAATGCTCCCATTACATTTTATCAGCATTCAGTACATCAAAGTCTGCTCTCACCCCCAACAAATCAGAGCCCTGTAGCCAACTATTATGTTGCGTATCTTTACAAAGGCTATCTGCTCTGTTTGCTGATGATGATATTCTCTAGCCATGCGTTATGCTTAGTGGAGCATTTTGGCTTGTTTCTCCTACCTCTGCTTCTGTGGAGATATTGTTTATGTGATAGCTGGCATATTGCTTACATGATAACTAGTGAAATGACAAGGATTATAGGAACAAGAAAGTGTTAAAGGAATAGTACTTTTGTTTCTTGTATTCCTTAATTTGAAGTGGTTTAAAATTTAGAAAAATGTAGGGTTCAAAAATGCTTGAACTGAATCTACAACCTCCCATGTCCAATGTTTTATAAACACTCGGAGACAGATTGAAAAGATGCTGGAGTCAAACCTGTGACTATTAAGCAAGTTCTCTTACACACTCTCGGATCTTTCTTGAACATGGTATAGTTAAGGGGAAAACACACTGTGTCTTCATTGCAGATATAAAAGATAATGCTCTATAAATAAATGTAAAATCATTAAATAATATTTAAATACGTATCTACAGACACTCAGGCAGATAATGTTCATAAAAAAATGAGCTGAGATTTTTTTAGTGCAGCATGTTCTTCAGCAATGCCTTATTCAATTTTACGTCACTTGATTTTGAAGGTGATTTATTCTGAGTGTTTTGTAACACCATTTGTTTTACATTTGAAATGTCAATGGTAACTGAGGTGCTTTCTGTGAAAAGTCAGCAAAATGTAATCCAGGATCCATTGGGATGATAAGAAAAAGCCTCTGATCCTAAAGTAAGACTGGATCACACAGATGTGTTTGGGATTGTAAGTTTTGCTCTAGCGCCTGACAAGTATGGGGACACCTGTACTAGGGTGGGGGTCACTTCATTATTGTTAAAGGCCACTGTTAATCAGCACAGCCCCTTTCTTGTGATGTGACTTCAAGCACAAGGTACCTGAAGAAGAGGTAGTGAGGAGGACACTGACCTCTGGCTGCCTCCTCCCTTTGGGTAAATCAGTGATCCAAAGATGGAAACTGTCAATGTGCAAAATTTCATTAACTTGAAAAGCTGTTAAACAGAGTCCCCCCAGGCCAAACTGCAGATCTGCAAATCATGGTGTAATGTAGAGGTGAATAATAAAATACTAGAAAAGGAGAACAGAGGGCACAGTACTGATGTTTCCCATTACTCCTTGCTGAGGCTGCTCCCAAGTGCCCACTGAAACACCCAGCAACACAGCCTTGATCTTTGGAGAATGGGAGCATCCTGAAGTCAGTGTCTCCAGATCTCCCTCTGTACAGGAGCTGCACTGACATTGTCACAGCCACAGTCTGAAGGAAGAAAGCTGCCACTAGGAAGAAAAATTGTCTCCTGTTAAGGGTATTCAGGATTGCAATAGAGTAACTGTTACCTAGCCTAGTGTGTAGTCTTCTGCTCTGCTGCTTCAAAAGGCAGGATAGTAAGAACAGTAAGTGTCAGTTTTATAGTACTTTGCATGTATTTCCTGATGATCTGAAATGTGGTTTTCTTAGCAGTTATGTCGCTGATTACCTGCATTTTAATATTAGTAACTTATTCTGGTATGGCAATTCTCTACGCTTTAAGAAAGAAAGATTAACACAGTCTGTGATTCACAAGCCTTTTTAGCCTCGCTCTAGCAAAATCATGTGGAAGCAGGATCTGAACTTCCGCAAACTAAAATCTGAGGGAAAAGTTCATATATGCTCTGAAAAACAACACTGTGGGACTCACACTGCTTCACATATTGCCAGCTTGTGTAATGTTTTCCACTCAGTGTGTAATAAATGATAATGGAGCAAGTCACTAAGAGATAACATAGCTTGCCAATAGTGTGCAGACATAACCAAATTAAGACACTGTGCACCCTTAAGTTTTCAGGCTACCTTGGCAACGCTAATGAACTTTTAATGGTTGAAAAGTCCAGAACAGTTTAAGCTTTTCTTTTTTAAACAAACTTTGAGCAACCTTTACTCAAATTAAACACACTCCCCTACCTCTTCTTACTTTTGCAATAATTTATT
>JAOEHY010033384.1:11455-36546 GCA_025447955.1 Psilopsiagon aurifrons
AGCTGTGCCTGGGATTGCTCCCACCCAGGTGTAGGACCTTGCACTTGGCATGGTTAAACTTCATCAGGTTGCCATCAACCCACCTCAGAAGCGTGTCAGGGTCTCTCTGGATAGCATTCCTTCCCTCCAGCATATCTACCAAACCACCCAGGTTGGTGTCATCAGCAAACTTGCTGAGGGTGCACTCAATCCCACTGTCCATGTCACCAACAAAGATGTTAAACAAGACCAGTTCCAACACTGATCCCTCAGGGCCGCCATTCATTACTGGTCTCCAGCTGGACACTGAGCCATTGTGTGCTGCCATCCAGCCAGTTCTTTATCCACCAAGTGGTCCACCTATCAAATTAATGTCCCTCCAATTTAGAGACAAGGAAGTCCTCCAACTTGTTTTCAGAACACTGACTTTGTTGCTGCACTAAATTGGGAAGAAATTTTATTTTAGCACATGACAGAAAAGACTGTGATTCCAGGATATGCAAGGTGGGTTTTTTTTGTGCATCAGTTAAATATCTTAATAGTTTCTTTTTATCTGTCAGCAAATTATGTACAAAGTAATTTAGGAAGCAATTTGCAATTAATTAGGAGGATCTGTACTGTATACTAAATATGAAAAAGAAGGAAAGATTGAAAAGAAGAAATTACCTTAATGTGCAACATTTTGCTTCTAGTTCTACAGTTCATATCCATCACTTGTTAAAAGTAAAGACCAGCTTCTTCAGAGGTTTTATTCTGTAACTGGCAGAGGTTTTGTCTCAAATTGTTAATATATTTAAGCTACAATTTAGAAATTAAAGATGACTACAGCTCTAAGACCTACTTGCATATGATTTCTTTCCACTGTTGCCTTGTTCTCCATTGCAATTTTGCAACCCTAAGCGAACTGTCTGCTTTTCCTGCTCACATATTGAATGCCTACTGTGCTTCTAGTTGGCTGTTGATTGCCTGTTCCTCCTTTTGGTTTGTCCTTACCATAAAATCATTACCGACTTTTGAGTTGCTGGGTGTTATTTTCTTTGGTCATTGGGTTGTGTTAGTATAAGAATTTTCACAGATTCTCTTGCCACTTCACTCCTATTTCCTTTTGTTCTCTGTTGATCCTCTAAGGTAGAGTCTTGAATTTTGGCTTTAGGTCATTCAAGCTGGTGTGGTCTTTTCTCAGTTTAGGCTATTTTTCCATTGAATATGTTGGTCACTTTTCTAACTTGATGTCTGGAGCACTTCTTTGACTCAAATTTTACTCATTCTTCACAGATTTCTGCAGGTTTCATTATGTCTTATACTTCTTGTTTTCCATTTCCACTGTTTATCCTTTTTGTGATATTTAGTCAGTAACGATGCTCTGGTGTTAAAATAGCTTGATGCTGAAATTCCACAGGTGTATCCCTAGGATACTGCATCTCAATGATGTATCTCTGAATACCTCATTAATTAAGTGGCTTAAATAAATTAAATAAATGCTATAGAGGTAAGATTAGTTAGCTGAAAAGACATTTCCCCTTTTGGTCTCATATCTTTTGTTCAAAAGTATATTTCCTTTGGGAATTGTGAGAAGCTCATATATTTTTCTCCTTCGTTTGTTGGTTGAGTAGCAGTGTATGGAATTGAAAAAGCCAGCATTGTTTCTGGCTGTCATTGTTTTCAGCATGGTCAAGAGGAGTCTTTGCTATTCTCTCGTCACCTGCCACAGCAATTTGAAATTGCACCTTTTAAATATTCATCTGCCCAGCCTCAATCTGTGTCTAACTGAAGATTCCTTCTGTTGGTTACTGTTTTATTTGGTGTTTGACTATATCCTTCCTTTTGTATTCTCTGCATCTGTTCACTTCTCTGTCCTTTTTAAAGTCTGTAGCTTTAGAAACTCCCTATTCTAAAGCAGAAGATCCTAACAAAAGAAAGAGCATAACATCAATAACTAGATGACCCTTTTGAATTTAACATCTGTGAATTATATATAAAACGTATTCAAGCAAGATGCCTTTCTTCTCACCTGGGTATTTTTCATGTACATATGGACTTCCTTTCTGAAATGGTGCAAGAGAGTAGAGCAAATGTTGGGAAGGTGAAGAGGTTCTGCACACAAATTCTAACACCTTACAAATGGTACTAAGGCCTAGCCAGTCTTGGCCACAGGCCCAGAGTTGTTTGTCTGCTCTACAGGTAGCATAATAAAAGGGTAAAATCATAAAATGTCATGCTGTTTTTGTTAAATGCCATAAAGCAAGGCAGCATCTAGCTGCCACATGTCCTTTCCCAGTAATTGCATTTCATTACCAAACCCGTGAGCAGGGTTAATACCTTTGCTAAAATCACTCATGATGAATACTGAGTTTCAGAACTCTGAAGCTGCAGAACCGCTCAAGTCCATACAGTTGTCAGCTGCACAAATAAATAGTGTCTTGCACCTGGAAGATTATCCTGTCATGAGCACAGCATCAGACAGCTAAAAAAAAATGGGGTTTGGGAGATGTCAGATCTGGTTTTAGGCAGCACAACTGTAAAACATGCACCAACTATGTCCAATAGTATAAAACCCCAGTTTGGTTTTATTGTTTCTTTCCAACAGAGTTAGTGTTGTGTATCAGACTATTTCTTAGCTCTTTGTTTAATCGTCTTTATTAACAAAATGACTTGAGCAGTTTTGCTGCATGAGTAATAAGAATATAAACTAAATTAATACAAATGGATTTAATTTGAGGAAATACAAAGCTAGTATTTGCTCAAACGGCAAAACTGTAATGTTAAGGCTTGCAGCATGTCAGCTGAGCAGAAGCATAGACATGTTCCACTCTGCTGAGAAGATCTAGGCTCAATATTTCAGGTAACATTACACCATTTCATTGTGACTCTTCAGGCATATTGGGTTATAAAAGCTCAAAAACCAGCTGTAGTGTAGAAGAAAAATTAAGTCTCATTTGTGCTCTGTTTGGAAACATCTGGGGCTGTTGCTGGGCTGCAGTGGGATTCCATAGAGAGATACCCAAGGTGCGTCTATCCCATCAAGTGTTCTATTACACAAAGCCATGCCATCCCAGCTACAGCTCTGTAGACATATTGGTGTAACACCAAACCTAAGACAATAATCCGCGGGGTGTAATTAGCTGAAGTGCAGTGTGGTAGAGGCAGAGCTATACTACTCCTAGGTCTGGAGTTACTGTGACTTTTTTCTCCCTTATTTTCTGCCTTCAGCAATCAATAATCTTGTCCCCTTTCTTTCTTCCTTAAAGGTAAACTTTCGTTGAGATGGCCGGTCACGTTTCTGAATGAGAGCTTTATATTTGTACCTGCAGGTGGAGCTCCAAGCTCATCTTCTACTGAAACCGATGCACTAGCGTTACAGAGCAAGGAAAACCTTAGAAGACCACTTCTAAATACAATATCCAAATTGTAAAATTTTACAGAAGAAGATGTTTAAAGTTTTATAACAGAATGCTTTCAGTTTTCGAAATAATGAGAACTTATAGCAGTTTTATGGTTAAAAAAACATGTTCCTTGTTACCTTTGGTTGCTCAATCATCTCAGTGGAAGCAGTTTCTTCCTGTTCAAGTACCGTATTTTGCCTTATAAAAATTTAAATCTTACTCAGGAAAAGGCAATAAGGCATATTTTTTCTTCTTTTTAATGTCTGTTCTATTATGAATGTTCAGTGTATTAAACATGAAGCTATAACTTGCTTCCTGATTAAAGGATGTGTCTTGAGATACATTTTTGCCTATGAAACTAATCAGTTTTTCTGCTGTGAAATATTATGGATGCAGTAGACATCAAAGCCTCGATCACCTCTTTGCATTATATATATCCATCATTCAGCAGGAAGTAATATGAGAATCACCACTCTCCCAATGAGCAGTGTGAACTGTCTCAGGTTTAATGGAGGAATATGAATTCTGTTATGAGAAGAACTAATGCAACCATTGAATGGATGTTGTTAGTAACTGTTATGATTAATTTGATTATTTCTTTCTGTGAGGACCGAGAGAGCTGAATTTGTGTCCTAATGTGAGATTTTTCAGATGTTTTCACCTGTTGAAAGTGTTCACTAAATATTTCCAATGGCCTTTATTTTTTGTTATTGTTTAATCAGAGGAAATAAAAAGAAATACCTGTTAGATGTTACTGGAAGAACTTTGATTTTGCCTTGGGGGGGGGGTGTTCTAGTGATATGTTTTCCATTCAAATATAAATACACAAACGCTGCAGTTGAAAGGAATCCTCTCTCTATACTGACTTCATCCATTCTTCTCCAGGAAAGTAATGGTGAAAAGCAGCTCTTGGTGTGCTTGAAAGAATGGAGGTGAGTAAATCACTGCTATTCATGAAGGACACCCTATGCATAGCCTTGACAGTGTAGGTACTGGTCAGAAAGATACATCATTGGCTCCTTCAATGTTCTTTCAGTCTATTTACACGTTATACTATAAACAAAAATATTTTTTTTCTGGGACAAGTGGATTTTTAAGAACAGACAGAGGATGCATTTTGAATCAGTCAGGTTTCATTTCACAGTGTCTTTAATATAGTATGTTGATATTGTCCACTGACTGAATTATGCTGACAAAAAAAAGTGCATACTTCTCAGGGTCTGGTTTGTATAATTCCTTATAGAAATGTCCTTGTATGAAATGGTACTACATTTAGCTGGTTTAAGGACCACTTTTGTGTCCAAAATAAACGTTTATTGGAAGAAAATGAAGCTGTCCACTGGGCTTATCTGTGTAGCAAGGAGGGGCTAACTTGAAAATAATAAGAGAAAAATAGATAAAGTATAGTCAAAGTGGTAACTGAGATAGAATAAAAGCCTGAATAGTTGCAAATGAAGGGAGAAATGAAAAAAAAAAAAAAAAATCCATTAGATCTAGGAAAGAATGTTTGTCATATTTTGCAGCACCAAATTAGATTAGCAAATAGCATAAATTTTGTTATGTGATGTGAATGTAATGTGACCATTAGGCATTTGGACAATAAGCAGTAAGAATGTTGGGAGCCATTAGTCCTGATAATCTTAGTATTTTTTTTTCTCTTTATTTAAAGTACTAAGCGTTCTGATGGTAACTGTTAACTGCTGCCTGTGAGCCATTTTTATTTATTGAGACAATGAGATTATTCAAAGTCAGTGAAATGGTTTTCGTCAATTAGGAAAGAGTAAAATGTCTGGAATAAAAAAAAAAAAACAACTCCACAATTATACTTGTTCTGTCATGTGTCTTGTCTCTATATATAAGCTAAAGGTTTAAAATTTAATCAAAAACCTCTGTGATAAGGTCCAACACCTTCTTGCGGATCAGGGGTCTTTAATAAACTTTACCAAGTGTCTGCATCTGTTCTGAAGTCAAGCAAAAAGCTACAGGGTTTTTTCAGAAACTGAAGGTTGCCTGGAGATGTTGCAGAGATTACGTATAACAAATATGAGAGAAAGTAAAGAGCTTGAAATGGTAAGAAACTGGGAGTTGAGGACTTGACTTTTCAAGCAGAAGAAAGGTGAGTAGGATGTTGTCAGATGATACAAAAAAATCCCACTACCCTCTGGCATTACAGTTTTATTTACAGTAGTTGTTCCAGTCTTTTGAACATCAGAAGTAGAGCCTACGGCCCTGCAAGAAGGATGACAAAGAGCTCTTGCTGTTTAAAGTTTTGAAGGGCACTAAGATTTCCTGAATGTCAATATGCATAAATTGAGACTGTAGTGAAACAAACTTAGATTATTAAAACACACGCACACAAAAAATGCTTCTTCTGAAATTAGTGGCTAGTCTGGGTTTGAGAACAGGAGGGAAAATTTGAAATAACAAGAGTATGAGGGAATGGCTTCTCCCAACTAAATAGTGACAGCTTAATCACATAGCTGGAATGTACTGTAAAGTGTTTTCACAGGTATGCAGACTTGTTACTGACATGGCTTTGACATTAAAGAAGAAACAAATGTCACCCTGGTGCCACTAATTTTTATTTTTTTAATATATAGTTGATATATATAAAATGCACAAAAATGTGTATTTTACATTAAATTGACATAGACAAAAACTTTCTATATGTCTGCCCAAGGCTGTAATTTTAGGGAAGATTTTGGCCAAAACAGTTTTGGTACTAGCATGGAGACTGGGAGTTAACTCTTGCCATCTCAGCTCTGTTTTCTTTTTTTCTTATCCTGTTTTTGTCTTTAAGGACTTCTCTTGTACCATGCTTCACTTCAGTAGGACATAAAAATCAAGCTTCTTGTATTTGTAGGAAGAAGATCCAGTATTTTCCCTTTTGCCATCTCTGGACCACAGATTAGCTGAATCCATCTTCACTTTCCTCTGCTCTAAAGTGTCGGGCTT
This sequence comes from Psilopsiagon aurifrons, assembly GCA_025447955.1. Lineage (NCBI taxonomy): Eukaryota > Metazoa > Chordata > Aves > Psittaciformes > Psittacidae > Psilopsiagon > Psilopsiagon aurifrons. The sequence goes on from JAOEHY010033384.1 coordinate 17,773, forward strand.
CAAAGCCTTGTGATTGTTGTCAAAACTATCCTGTCCTCTAGGCGCAAGATTCACCTAGTCTGTCTACCCCACTAAATTCTTAATTTTGGTCTATAACTTTCATCAGAGATATGGATATTAGGGATTTGTGACCTGTGTTAAAATCCTAGAGACCGGTTAAGTCTGTTCTAATCTTTTCATGTTCTCTTATAGCTTTTCAAAAAGGTTGGGGCAGGCAAATATATCATGCTGGTGTGCTTCATGCTGATAATGCCTGGAAGCAAATGAATGCTCTGAGTGCAAAGCCATGTCAAATCTGTCTTTCGGGGCTGATGCTACACTGTTAAAATGTCAATTTTACTCTTCCCGTGCAGAATGGATGCTTCTGAGGCACTTTTTGGAATTGGACGTATTGATATATGGGTAGCTTCTGGGAAAGAGCAAAAACTCCAGGACTGCCATCAAATCGAAAGAGTTATAAACAAAAAAAAGTGAGGAGATCCTGGAAAGTAAGCCTACAAATCAGAGGGGGAAGGAAAGGTAGGGGGTATGAGAAGAGGGAGGATGAGGAGAGGAAGTGATTTATTAAAAACATATTGGAGATTATTTTATTTATTTTTTTTTTCTCAAATAAATGTTCCCTTAGTTTCACAGAGTGTGGTATGGAGTATCTGAGTGGAAACAGAAATTTATATTCGGAATGTTTTTCCCCAAAAGAAGTTATAAACCCCAAGGTTACAGTGTAGCCAGTTTGTCTCTTTCAGTTACTTTTTGACCAAGTTCAAATACATGACATGATGGTGATACTCCACAGATTTACTGTATGTGTAAGCTTAAAGTGTGTGACTCCAACTGTATAGTATTGATTATGATGTAGAAACAAAAATTGAATGGTTTTTCTTCCATCTTGATCTGTAATTACTGACTATTATAGCTTGTACTGCTTTTCGAGAAGGTGAGATTCTGTTACTAGCTTGATGTATTTTGAACTGAACACTTGAATGTGGTTATTGTTGGTGTCCATTTGCATTGTGGTATAGTTCCCTATATGCTTTTTTTTTTTCAATGCCATGTGGAATAAAAATCACAATGATAACAGCAAAACAATTAAGGATCTATTCCAAAGTCTATAGAAGTCACCCAAATGACTCCCATTCAGGACAGCTGTCATTGTATTATGCACCATCAAAATAAATACCTGTTGAAATAATTTCCCTTCAGAAGCCTTATTCTATGATATGAAGTTATGATAATGTACAAAATTCTAGAATATATGCAGTTCCTTTAGGTAAGTTTATGAACTAGTCTTTAAAATTTGATAACAAAGAGATAAGTTATATATATATATATATTCATCTCTACAGTCTGCAAAATAGTCACTACTGGGACCCCTTTTGCAGGATCTGAACCCTATGAAATTCTGTGAAACTTTTCCATTTGTTGTATGCTTAATGAAAAATGACAGTAATTTTTGTTGATACCTTCCTGCTAAAACTTTTAGTCAAGACCATTGTTTTCTGATGACAAAAGTAATTAGCACTAAGATATGTTAATGGCTATGTTATCAGGTAATGTTGTCTTCATTAATGCATGACTCTATTTCTCTGCAATAACTTTGTCAGTAGGTGCTGGTGGAAGGAGTACTTAGGGAGGAGGGAATGCTTGGATATACCGATTGTCCAAATTCATTAACTGTGTAAAACTCAATCGTGTCTACTTGATGGTGAGGCTACATCACAGTTCGTTAAAGCCCAGGCCTGAATTCACATAAATTTACAGTAGAAACTCTCAGTCATATCTGTTTCAGTTTTCTATGTTTATATATTTTTTTTAATTCAAATGTCATGTAGCTGATCAGTGAGGGTTTATTTGAATATCTAGGGGATTATAGAGACTAATGTGATAGAATAAATTCTGTATTTGGATTCTGAATTGAATTTTGTGTAGCACCTTGTCTCTGTGGTGGCCTGAATCAGACTATTAAATACCGGGCCCTAGAGATGAGCAGAAAGAATGAAATCTAGTCTGGTTGTGAATTCCAAATGGCAGGGGAATGATTTTTTTTTTTTTTTCCCCTAATAAAATGTGATTTTCCAGAATTATCATGGAGAGCACGATGTAGAACTTCAAGGGATTTAGAGAAACTACTAATGTTGTCAACATACTAGGAGCTTTTAGGAAGTTGATGTTGTTTATGACCTTTTTAATTATATACATGTGTGAGTATATATATATGTATATAAGTATGTTTCTTCTAAAGAGATGTTTTATTGAAGCTACTGTGGCTAGGAAAACTATCCTGTAATTCAAAGTACAAATAAGCCATACAAATTGTATGCTATTCTGTAGCTGACAGAGAGAAGAAAACCAGGGGAATCCTCATGCAATTAGTTTTGCTATTCTTCATTTAGATCAATTTTTTTGGTTGAGGGTCCTTATATAGTTTTGCTCCTTTTCCTGTTGAACTTCCAGCTTTTGGCCATTCTCCTGCAAACTCTAATTGTAATTTAAGCACTAAAATTAGAGGGGATTTTTGCTTGCAGTTGCCTTTGTATTAGGTATTTACTAAGCTGGAATTGCATGACAGAATTTGTATAACTTTTCTTTAGCTGTAGGTATTTGTTTTCTAGATGAACTAGTCACAGCGTGCTGCTGATAAATAACCACATTTCTGTTTCTGATGCTTAAACTGCATAGGTTTCCGTTGTAAATACCTTTTTGATTGCAGTGTGAAGAATGTGTACTCGTGTCCAATAACTATACTTTATGAGCATTTAATCAGAGGAATGATATTCTAAAGAAATGACTTAAGGTGAAAGCAACAGGCTTTTTGGTTGGGGTTGGGTTTTTATGTCAATCTGCAGTCTCCCTGCCTTAAGTAAGGAAGTAGTTAGGTACTGAAGTATTCTGTCCTTTCACTCACTTTTCCTAAGTATTTTTCCCCAAGCTGTGAAGAAAACCCAACCTGAAAGCCTAGCATCCAAAGCCAAAAAGTAGAAGCAGTTTGAAAGGAAACAGGTAAAGGTGTGAAGTTTTTTTGTGCATTTTTTTTTTTTTTTCCTGGTAGTAACATCTCTCTTGGCTAGTTTCCCCCTAGTTTTATAGAAAACCATAGTGGTCTCTCATTGGTTTCATTTGTGAAAGTGAGTGCTACCGCTTACTCTCATGATTTCTAGACTGATGTTTTTCTCTCAGATTGTCAAGTGAAGTGTACATCACTTTAAAAACTACTGTAATATTCAAAGTAAATCTATTGCTGCTTTTAAAAGATCAGGGCATTCCAACACTACCCACCTGTGGATACCTATAAAAAATATTTATGGATCTGTAGAAAACTATTACTAACTCTTGAATATGCTAGTTTCCTGTTCAGAAATTTTGATTTATGGATGGTTTTGAAAATGTAAGCCATTTTTTTAGCACTGATAATTATTAGTATTGCCATCTGCCTGTAATAGAGAGCTCAATTTTCTGAAAAATGGGGCAAGCTTCTGTTGTTTCTCTTTCATAGCAACATCACCCCTTCAGTATTTCTCTAATGAAATAAAAAATATGCCCTTATATGTCAGCTATCCTGTGTCTGATGATAAGGAACAAAATCCTGTGTTTTCTTTCCTGTACCTTGTACAGGTACTATTTCCACAGGTATTTTTTGCACTATTTCAGTTCTTCATACTTCAAAGTATCACTTGTACTTGATGAAGTAAACACATAGAAAATTAAGATTTCTGATAGCTTACATAATTCACTGGGAAAATAATGAAGGCTGATGGCTACAGCAATGTTATGCTGGTTAGGGAGACTATTTTCTTGATTTATTAACTTCCCTTCCTCTAACAATTAATAATGATACCTTGGCCACTGTAGAGGTAGTGTGACCTACTGAAGTATTCCATCTTAAGACAAACTATGAAGTCAGTTGCACTGGAACTTAGAAATTCCCAGTTTACAATTCTCTTTGTGGCTAGTAAGTAGCATGAGGATAAGAATAAATGAAAGTGCATTGTGGAGAAAGTGATTTAGACAAGTTGTAAGTCACATCTGTTAAGTGCTCTAGGAAGAGTGAGAATAGTCATAAAGATGAAAGTCAGTGAAGAAGAAACCCAGTCTGTAGGAGGAACAATGGCAGGTTTGTACTTTAGTAATTGTTGTGAAGCACCTTTTGCACTTCGTGGACTTCCTTAAAAATATTGTTCTATTGAGTGAAAGTTTCGTATAAAAAGGGCTTGTTTCTGCTTTGTTCACTCATAAAGTTCAAACTGTATGAAGCTGAGGGTCAAGGTTTAATATCATGTGAAACTCACTGAAGATGTTTTCACATAGTCTGCTGAGAATTCTTTCATCAGTTTTATGATGTTATAACCGTATAAAAGAGATTCCTTTATGGCTTGTTGACTAATTCACAGTTGAGAGAGAGTCCTTAAAATACAGTTTCTGGGATCATTAGATCATTTATGGACTATACTTTTGTTCATTGGAATAAGTGGGAGAAATCACGTTGTTCCATGCAACATTAACAATCCATTGGAAAAGGGTTTTGTAACATAAAGTGATTATGGTTTGAAAAAACAGAGACAATCTGCCCTATGTATTCAGCACATAAATTGTTCTTTCTGTCCTGGAAAACTATAATTATTAGTGAAAAATAGAGAAGTGATAGAGAAAAAATACTTCGGGAAAAATTGGGAGAGTAACTTAACAACTAAAAAGTGTAAATGCGTTGAATGATTTGCCATCAGTTCCTGATTGTCATATAGAGTTTTTAAGACCTTTGTTTGACTGTCAAACAATGAAAAGTTCTGTCATTTTTTGTCCTTTGAAAGCTTTTTACCGCTTTTATGTTTAGAGAGAAACAAAGCACATTGTAGAACACAATTGTGTGTTTGTGGCAATGGAAACATATGCTGGCCCAATTCCTTTTTTAATTTTACTGTGAATTGCCATTTTCTTCCAGTGAATTACTTGTCTTCATATGACATTTTTGACTAATCTTGTTTGCTGTTAGTTAGAAGAGAAACGAAAGAAAGTGGCTCCTATTTCAGCCAATGTTTTCCAGGTATTTAGAGATTTAAATTTGGAGATTAGTTTCATAATCTAAGATCTAATTATTTTGTAGTTTGCTCTTTCAATTGTGTAGCTGGTGATTGGAGCAATGTGGTGGTGTTTGTGGTATCTGATTAGACAACTTCAGATTTCTGAATGGAAGGAATGCCAGAGAAGAGCCATGAAAATCATAACTCTGAAGAGAGTACAAGGTGATTTACTTTTTTTCCCAAGTAAGCTCTAAATTTTTAAGTAACTCTAAATCTTCTCCCACTTTTTGAAGAAGAAGAAGTATATCGAGCAGTGCCTACAGAGAGATACAGGCAAAATGGATAGAGGCTGTTTTGCAGGCTTCAAGCTTCATTCTTTGTGGTCAGCGTGCACAAAATAACAGCAGGATGCATAAGCATCCTTACACACTTGATTGCTGAGGTAATGGCAGTGTGCTTGTCATCTTAAATAAAGACATATTAATGAAGAGAGAGATACTAATAGAAAACCAAAACATTTGCCTTAATACCTGCTTAGAGGCACCATGACACTGATTTCCCATCATACTTGCCGCTGCTACTGCTGGAGCTGCTGGATGTATCTCTGGGTCAGAGAACGTACCACTGCTTGATCCTTATTGCCAAGCCAATGTCAGTGCCAGTGACAGATGGCAGGGACTTGTACTCCATTCCTGTGATTAAGATAGATAAGTGTCTGAATGAACCTCCAAGGTAAGTTGATAATGTACAGAAAAAACAAGTTAGTAGTTGACAGTCTGGAAATCAAGAGGAGAAACATGACAATCTTGAGATGAAAAACTGCTGTAGCAGCAGATAAATACTTGCAGCTAGTGCTCTGGTGGACAACATGATGGGAAGACTACATAATGGTTTTCTCTGTGGGCAATTTCTGTGTTTACCAGGTTCCATTTATGCTGCACAGTTGAACCACACATAACACTCCAGTGCTTTTGTTAGTCTACCATGTAGGAAGTTGCTGGAGATTTATTTTTATTTGCACCCTGACATTTAAATATTTTTAGGCATCTTTTAAAGCCTTTTCCTGGTTTCCAAATGCTCAATACTGTTGATTTCAGTATGTATAAGCAACTATATAGTTGTATTTTCTGGTTTTGCTGACATTTTAGAAAATAATTTTTTTTTCTTTACTGCTTTATACCAGAAGATTATTAATGCTTCATTCATCAACTGTTCTGTGTGTGATTGCTCCTGAAGAGCTCTCAAAATCTGGCTTTTTGCTACTTATTTTCATTAGTGCTTAATTAACAGAGGAGATGAAAATTAGAATCTTCAGCCCACTCAAGGATGAAAAACTGCGTTTTAGAAGAGGGATTCAGAACATGGTCTGTATTTTGCCAAGTGAGTTGCAAAAATGCTGTAAATTTATACCAACATTTTCTGTATAGACTGGAAATACCACTGCTTTGTGTCAAGAAGAAAATTTGGGCCATCATTTTAATTTGTAATCTATAACTTTGCTGGATTCAGAAACAATATTAAATGCTTGAGAAAACTGTTAGTGGGTTTGGAAGTAAGGATTGCCAAATTAAAATTATTTTCCCTCTGTGCCCAGTCGTCTCAGCTAATATATTACTTGCCTCTGCTTGGTGTAACACCATTTACCTAATTCAATGTTATAAATAGGGTGCAAGTACTTGTGGTGAAAAGAAGCTTGGGAGAAAAGCAATTTCCTGAGCTTCTTGCTTTGTTTATTTGTTGACAAGTAGCTTAAGAAAGCCAGATGTTTGCACCAAAAGTACTATGCTTAAATAGCTGACATCATATCATAGTTGCCCTTATTTGTCTTACTTTAATTAACACCTCAGGGTTTGATACCTCTTCTGATTTCCTATAATAGAACTAAAGGATTTTAGGGAAAAACAAGGACTTAAGATAAATGTCTTACAGGGGAATTGGCTGTCACACTTTTAAGAATTTAAAAGGATCAGAATTTGCTATCCTGCTTCAGGATTGTTGATTATTTTAGTGTCAAATTTATCTAAATTTAGTGACAAATTGATCTAAATTTCGTCGATAATACTGAAATTGTAGGTTGCTGCTGTTCTTATCCAACTGACTAGACATCATGGTATTAGTTGCTTGCAAAAGAACATACAGCCTTAATGTTCCATGGAAACAGCAAATGTTATGGATTGAGATGAAATGGGACTCAAAATGATAATGAAAGAGCTGCCTATGATGGATTTGAGGTGCAGACTCAGAGCTATATTCTGACGTGGGAGCCCTGATGGATGCCAGGTGGAACATGGGCCAGCAAAGTACCATCGCCACCAAGAAGGCTGATGATATCCTGGGCTGCCTTAGGAAAAACATTGCCAGCAGGTCAGTGAAGGTGTCCTTCTAATTTATTCATTAGTGGTGTAGCTACATCTGGAGTGCTTGGTCCAGTTCTGTGCTCCCCAATACAAGAGAGACATGTACATACTAGTGAGAGCCCAAAGAAGGTCCAAGAAGATGATTAAGGAACTGGAGCATTTCACATATGAGGAAAGCCTGGGAGAGCTGGAACTGTTCAGCCTGCAGAAGAGAAGGCTAGGGGAATCTTGCCAATGAATATAAATAGCTGACAGGAGGGTGCAAGGAGGATGGAGCCAGGCTCTTTTCAGTGTCAGGATCAGAGGCAACAGGCACAAACTGCAACAAAGGGGACTCCCTCTGAACATGAAGAGATGCTTTTTGACTGTGAGGATGACCAAGCACTGGCGCAGGTTGCTTGGGGATGTTGTGGAGTCTCCATCCTTGGTGGTATTCCAAAGCCACCTGGACATATTCTTGGGCAACTGTGTCTAAGTGGCTCTGCTTGAGCAGGAGTTTGGAGCAGATGCCTTCCAGGCTCAGCCCTGCTGTGATTTTGTGAAAATTCACATAGAATCCATTAGCTACTTATTTTTGAGAGGCTGGCTGCCTCTTCACAAATTCCCCAATCAGGAGCTCATATGAACCCATAATAGTGCTATGGATCAGATACTATTTTTGACCTCTGTGTGTGATTTTTCTTTTCTGAAGTTTATGTGATTTCAAGTTGCATAGCTGTTGGAAATAACTGACATGAAAGAAGCAACCGCATGCATGATTGCAGAAGAACCAAGTGTGTCACTACAGGTCAGATAATGTAGCAATTTTAGGGTAGCCCTTTCTTACTTTAAATAACTTGAACATATTTTTCTGTACTTAATTGATACTGGGCGGTTTCATGGGAAATTTAATTAGTCAGGCTCTGCCTGTTTTCAAAAATAATGCTGTGGAACAATATTTATGTGATATTAAACCACTAGGAGTTACCAGAAAGGCTAATTAAACCAGAATTATTTGCCAGTTTAAAACTATATTACATTTTTATATTTCATTCACATCTGATTAGTTAAAATATGTATAGAGGAACATCAAACCAGCACACTATGTATATGTGTGTATATTCTATATATTTAGCTTGTGTAGTGCATCGTGAACCAGAATTAATCTGATGTGTGGATTTTTTGTAAATAAAGGATGAAGTATGTGCACAAGAAACAGGATCACTTAAACATGTACTGCTTGGCTTGTTTATCCCCAGTGCAAGAAATTGTTCCATACCAGCTGATAAAGGCTTAGTATTTGGTTCATTATGTATGCTTGTTTCAACTAAACTCTTTAAAATGCAAAATTAATTATTATAAAGATTCACAATATTAACGCTCTTATTACAGCATGGGAGTGCATACTTTACAAAAGATGACAAGGGGCTAATGTTATTAATGGTATTTAAAGTATGACTCCGAATCCTCAGGATTTTTTAGTTGTTTTACAAGTAGGGATGTTTTTATTGACCTAGAGATGGAGTAATAGGAAGACCTGTCTCTGCACTGAGGACAGAAATGATCGACGGACTGGCAAGATGCATTTGGTTTTCCAGGATAAATATACTTATAAATGCCAAATAATTCCTTTCCTCATGCTGTAGATGTCTCATTCAGTAAATAATATATTTCTGTCAAGCATTTTCATTTTGCAGCAGACTAAAAGCTTTGTGTTTGATGAAGAAAAGTGAACTTATACTTAAACATCTTTCCCATAATCAGTAACAGTTATAGAAATAATATAAGTAAAAAGCAGCCTGTGATATGTTTTTGTGTGTCTTTTTTAAAAAAAAAAAAAAAACAACAACACAAAAGAATGGAGCAAACAACCTCTCCCTCTCCCCCTCCCCCAAAATCTATTGCTGCAAGAAATTGCTCAAATGTTTGTTGGTATATGTATGCCTATAAATCCAAAAAGTTCCTGAAATTTTCACTGCAGTTTCTGATGGAGAACATGATTTTACATAACAAATAATGCAAAGATGCTGAAGCCAGGAAGAAGTCATGGTGACTTACCTGATGATTATGGGATTTGTCTTTAATTTTTTTATTTTTTGCCAGAACACATGCTGATATCCTGTTTTGATCCCTTTTCTTGGAGGCATTGTAAGTAAAGTAAAGACTGCATGTAGCAGTCATCCTTTTATTGAAGTCTGTATGAATAATATATACTAACGTGAAAATAGTATTGATATTAATATGATCATCCTGATGCTATGTATGGTTTTGATATTTTGAGAATGACATGGCAAATGTTTCTCAAATATTCACATTTTAAGAGGATATATACTAAAGCAAATATGGACAATATTTTATTAATCGCAGAGCCTTAGAAAGGTAGTCTTGAAATGGTTTCTTTATCTAGCTTGAGTTGTTTCAGTGACAGCACTGCATGTCATGACTTTGGGTGAGAAGTCCTTTCCTAAAGCTGATTAGATGCAACCTGGTTTTAAGCAGGAGGACCTCCAAAGATTTGATCGGGTGTTATCCCCACTTATTTCAGAACCTGATGCCTATTTACTGCCTCTGTCGCAGCAGTAGTTTGAGTGTTTTACCTTAGACAGCTGTGCAAATCAGGATCAGCTGTCTGCTGAAACACTCATTTGCATTTTTACCTGAAATCTGTGCCAGCATTTTAGGAAAAATGTACTCCAACAGATATTGACTTATGAGCTATTACTGTCTGTTGAGCTGATATGTTCATGAAGTCTTGCAGGTCTGATCTCTGGAAAAAACAATTCTCTCAATTTGAAAGTTAAGAAGGAGTGGATTGACCCTGGCCAGCAGTTAAGCTTCCCTGCAGTCACTTGCTCACTACCCCGCAGCAGGATAGTCAAAAGCAAGAAAAACTTGTGGGCTGAGGTAAAGACAATCTAATAAATGAAGGGAAAAAACCCAAACACCCAGGTGTCACTTGCCACCTCCTGCTGGCAGACCAATGCTCAGCCAGTCTTTGAGCAATGAGTACCTTGATAAAACTGGCCTCTGCCAGTTTTGTGGCTCAGCATGACATTATATGGTATGGATCATTGTTTTGATCGAGTCAGCTGTCCTGACTGCATCCCCTCACAACCTCTTGCCCAGTCCCAGCCTACCCCCTAGAGGTGGCAGAGTGGAAAACTGAGGTGGTCTTCATGCTGTGCAAGTACTGTTAAGCAGCATCTAGAACACTGTTGTGTTATCAACATTTTTTTGGCTGTGAATGTGAAACACAGCTCCACGTTGGCTGCTATTGAAGGAAATTATCTCCAACTCAGACAGACCAAATACACAAAACAGTGCTGTTTACAAAGACAAGTCACTTGGGAAACTCCTGAAATGTTATGAATTTGTCAGGTAGAAAGAAGTGTGAGAACCAAAAATCGCTACAGAAGCTGTCTTTCTTGAAAACAACAGGGCACATGAAAATATTCAGGAGTCCCTGAAAAAAACCCAGAATTAGTAACTAGTTTTGGGAGATTTTCATATTACTCTAAATACGATCCTGGCTCTTGGGATATGTACTCATGGAGTGACCAGATTGCTTGTGAATAGAAACTTGAGGCTTGTAGGGATTAGTTCCATGTTTTTGACAGTTGCTGTGGAACATGCATGTGTAGATATTGTGAAAGGGCCCCAATAGCTTGCTGTTAGATAATTGAGCTCACCATAGAACTCACCATGTTTGTGCTGTAACTGAGGTGAGGGAAGCAAAGTTGGACATGAGAGATGGGATCAATCAAAGGTTTGTTTGAAGGCTTTCTCTGAGCTAGTCATTCATGAAGATGTAGGTAGAGAAAAGGGAAGAAAACTGATCCTTTTCTTGCAAAGACACAGGTTTTGTCTTACTACTGTGGTGGGAGAGCACTCCTGTAATATGGCTTGAACTTTTGCCTAACCAAACTACTTTTCTCTAAAACCAGTGGTTTTGCCAATCCCCCTGCTCCCTTCACAAAACTAACAGAGGTGGAAACATAGCTAAAGTTACAGAAATATTTGATTCCCTTTTTGTGTAGTGCACTATTCTTCACCTTTAATTGCACTTCATAAAATAAGCAATATGGAATAATTATGCCAAATATCGAGTTTCTACACGTAATGATAAGAACAGTGACCTCATATAAAAGCAAGTATTTAGAAAAATGAGGAAAGCCTAATAGGAATAATTGTCTCCCTGGAACAAATTGCCACCTTATACAAAACCACAGTAATAAGTCTCACAGTGGCAGGTTTGGAATTGGTTTTGAACATAAGGAACAGCTGGCACCTCAGCACAAAACAATGTCAGCATCTGTTGTCCAAAGCAAATTTGCCATTGAATATTTTTTGCTTTTTTTTTGTGAAGAAGAAGAAGGATACAGATGTCCTGGAAAAGACCTCAACAGTGTGTGCATTTGTAACACCTTGATGTTTTTTGAATTTCAAAGTAGACGCAACTGCTCTCTCCTATTGCTATGAGAGTATAAGCTATGGCTTATAACTGCTTTTTCACAAAATTTGCTCTGATGCAGGGATGCTGTTGATCATCTGAAGTAAGGGCCTGTATCGTGTAGTGAACAGAGGTTACCTTGACTTTAACACAAGCAAGGCAGAATGGGCACAGAAGCACAGAAGTTGGGAGAGACCCTTGGCAGACTACAGTCAACCTCCTACTCTGTGGAGTGACTTTTTTTGGTCATGATGACTTTTGTGGGGAGATTGTTGCATTGAGATCAAACAGCAAGTCCTTGGTGGGAGATAACTAGACCAATGAAATACCATTAGCAGAAATTTAGAACAAACAACAAAATGCAGTTCCCTTAATGCATCTGTCATTGCATATGTAGCAGTACAGTATAAAATATTAGAGTGACCAATTCTGCTACATGATTTCAAAAAGTGACACAAGTGCAATGGGCTGTTTTTTGCTGTACACTCACTTTTTAAAGGAAGCTCCACCAGTACGATCAGTTATAGGCAGTTCCTTTAAGTAATCTTTCTGATACTATCTAATTCCAATTCTTTCAAAGCCAGTACAGTTTTACACTCCTTGGGAGGGTACTGTTACAGCCTTGTGTCTATCCACTTTTACATGCATTCTTATTACAAAGACATATATAGTTCCCATTGCACAACAGTGATATAAAGCATAAATATATATACATTTTATGAAAATAGATAATATGAACGAACATGCATGTTATAATACTGCCCTGAACTTCTTTTTATTACTGTCTGGCTAATGTTAGTGATGTTACTGGTATGGACATAGATTGTGATTCTTTCCAGAGAAGGAAGGAAGAAAGATTATAAGAAAATTAAATATACTAAAGAGTTGGTGCATGTTTTAATAACATTTTGTGAGTTCTGCTTGTGTTTGTAAAAGTGTTTTGAATATCTTTTTTTTTTCCTATTTTATTTTGAGAAAAGCTGCTAATGTTTTCTTGAGATGGAAATCCTTGGGAAAGCAGTAAAGGCTCTGGCAACAATCAAACCCTATTATTGTACTTGTGTTGAATTCTGGTATGATTTGTTTACCTATGTTTTTGTATTGGAAGAAGAATTTTGTTTCCACAAATAGTAGTTGTTAATTTTTCTAACTAAAGACGGCAGTATTCAGTTTTTCTGTATTGATACGATCACAATATTTTCCATGCTGGTTGTTGCCTGGCAATAACATGTTCTTTAGTGTTCTTAAAAGGTGGCCATGCAAAATTGATTTGCAGTATTGTTGTCAGTTAGAACTGTTTATTAAACTGTGAGCTCCTTCTGCCTTCCTTTGCTAGTCACATATCACTGCTTTTTTTTTTTACGCATCGGTAAGGGTATGCAACTGGTTGCTTCTTTGGTTGAAGCTGCCAAATAAACCCTTCAAGGCTATAAAATGAAACACCTGTATTATTGCTACCTGCTGCACTCTTTCACCAATGCCAGAACATACGGAGTCATTCAACTTCAGAGTTGCATTTTTTTGGGTTTAGTCTAGGGGTTTTGCGGCTGGTGCTTATTTACAGGAGCATGCATGTCAGTGATGTTTTGAGTGAGGATTGGTGGGCTTTTGGACGTGAGTGGTGAAGGAAGAAATAATCCTCCAGTGGACATCCTCTTGGACTCTTTTTTTCAGTGTTTTGTTTCTCCTCTTGGACGAAGGTTTGTGAGAATTGTTAATGTTTGTCTTGGCCTATCATCTGTGCATATGCAAAATAAAGTAGTTTTAGCATGTGTTCTCAGGATTAACAATAACTATACCATCTGCCTCAAGAAATCTCTGCCTATCAGAAAGACGCTACTACATGAATGTGCAAACTGGAGCATGCCAGTTGGAGCATGTCACCCAAGTAGCGGTTCCTTAACTTGAGGCTTTGACTTGAATGATTTTGTTAACAGGAAAATAATAGCAGTTCTGTGGATGTGAGATGAAAATTCTTTCAGGCTTTCTAAATCCTAGGTGTAACATTTGTGTTCTATCTCAATATCTATTTGTAAATTGGAGGAGTCAGTGTTGAAGTAGAATGTATATAAATATTTGTATGTCCATATTTGGTTGGAACTGCTCCATTCTTCTGAAGATCAGTAGGAATGCTTAATAGGTGATGTACTGGAACACTTCATACACTTTTACTGCATTTCGTACACTTTGCCCCTCATTGTGCCATGATGTGAATGGATAATCCTAAACATGGTCTCTTTTGCGTTAATTTATTCTGAAGAGTGTTTTGCTTCAATGTGAGATCTCTATTTCATTTCCGTTAGATTACATCCTGTCACTTAAATCAAAAGTGACATCTCTTTAGTGAGATTTTAATAACGTGGTCTGGCTCCAAACAGAACACATTCAAAGAAAATATTGTAAGCTGTGTTTTCTGTGAGACTTGCACACATCTTCACATCCATATTCTCATACCACAGTCATAGCATCAGCTTAGCAAGTGATGAGCAGTAACTTGTATTTTGTTCTATATATATCCACTAGGGGAGTCTTGGTGGCTGAAAATTATTATATTCCTGTGGGTAAGGAATCTGACACATGGGTAGTTTTGTCCTATATTTCCTTTCCTTGGTAAAGCTTAATTTCGAGCAGATGTTCTATGCCTTCAGAGTGGTACTGTATAACTTTAACCATGTGGTAGATGCTGTGTGGGGTTTTTTGGGTATGATCAACACAAGTGTCGTAGGATGTGTTGCTGTCAGTATCTGTTGGCAGTGTTTTACTGTTGGCAGTATTTAGCCTGTCCATGCAAAGTGAAACAGCAGGCTTGACAGGGCAAAAAGAGCTATTACCACTGCTATTGCTGCCTCTGGCAGTTTTGTTAATCCAAGCTCTGGATTCCTTTGACTTTTACTACAAGTTCCTGAAAATGAGTTTTCAGTTTTATTACAGCACTCTGGATTTTTGGATTTTTTTTCTTTTTTCTTTTTTGTTTTTTCTTTTTTTTTTTTTTTTTTCCCAAAACTTATAGCGTGTTTTGGGCACAGTTTTGTGGGAATCAAAATTGGTGTGAACTACTTTAAGAAACAAAGGGAAACAATTTTTAAGACGCAGACGTTAGTTTAGGAGGTGAACCAAAACCCAAATTTTTTTTTCTCAATATATATTGCCAAGATAGTAAGAAAAATATACTTCGTTCCTTTCTTCTCTGCAGCATATAATTTGATATTTCTATACTCGTTTACTAAGAGAAGACGATTTTAATCGCAGAAGTGGTAACTTGGGAAGGAGGTACATTTTAAGAGTGAGAATTAACTTCCACAAAAACGCCACCGGGCTCTGATTTGGTATTTTTGGTAGTAATGTAAGACGTATGACCTGAGGGTTATATTTTCCTCATGTTCCATTCTCTCTCTAAGTGTTCATTGGTTTTGACTTGAATATAGGATGAGGGATTGGATAATATAGCTTCCTTCCTCTATGACTCTGACTTCTAAAAACACTGTGGGAGGAATTGAACCTGCTGAGATATCTATTGAAAAGTTGAACTGGTTTACACTGAAAATGTCAAAAATGAAACATTTGGACTTTTTGGAGTGAAATGCCCTATTTTGAAAATGTTACTGTAAAATGTGTCAGCACTGTCAAACTCCTTCTTTCATTAAGGCTAAGCTACTTTGTCAAATTTGACTTGCATATGTGATTGATTATTCTTTGAGACAGAGCATCTGATTAATATACTGTTCCCTGATGTGTTCTTTGAGCTTTAAAGACAAAGTCTGACAGTTTTTTCTACTTTTTTTTTTTTTTTCAATTGTATAGCATTCATCATTTCATTTGGTCTCCTTTATTTTCAGCATTAAGGAATATTAGCAATTATAACCCATATTTCTGCTCATATAATTTTAGCTTTAACCAATTGTATTATGACAGAAATTAAATAGAAATATTAACAAATAATGCTTACAATTATCAGGGTAGACATTGCTAGAAAGCCAGGCTTTTTAAACTCTTGGAGCAAACCTGCTCCAGTGTCAACTTCATGAGCCACAGGTCCTGAGAGTAGCCTGCTCCAGCGTGGACTTCCCATGGGGTCACAACCTCCTTTGGGCAATTCCTTGCTCCATCATGGGGTCCGCCATGGGCTGCAGGTGGATATCTGCTCCATCATGGACCCCTATGGGCTGCAGGGGCACAGCCTGCCTCACCATGGTCTGCACCGAGGGCTGCAGGGAAATCTCTGCTCTGGTGCCTGGAGCACCTCCTCCCCTCCTGCTGAGCTAACCTTGATGTCTACAGGGCCACTTCACTCACAGGTTGTCACTCCTCTCTCTGTCTGCATTTTCCACCCTTCTTTACAATATTATCCCAGCAGTGCTTCCTCCAGTGTTGATGGGCTCAGCCCTGGACAGTGTCAGGTACATCTTGGACCTGGCTGGCATTGGTGCTATCAGACAGAGAGGAAGATTCTGTCAGTGTCTTACTGAAGCAACTCCTGTAGCCCCTCCTCTACCTAAAGTTTTTCACACAAACCAATTACAGGTGGTTTTAAAATCAAACTTTTACCAGAAGCAATTGTTAATTAAACTGCCAATTTGATGTAAAAAATAAATGGGAGTTTATGTCAGACAGCATTCATTTTTCAATGAAGCCATTTTGGGGAAGCTTCTGAAGTAGTCAGTCAGGGTATTGGTGGTGCTTCTGGGAGCGAGGATGGTAAGTGAATCGGTGTTATCATACAGGCACAGTGCTGTTAGCATTAGATATACATCTACTGACTTCCTTGCTAGCTACTTCTCAGAGAAGTCTTATTGTCCTGTGATGTGAATAATGTCTCCTGAAAACTTCACCTGTAGGAAAGAAGAAAGATTAATGGGTCATCAATGATATTCATCTGTGCTGAGCTGTATTGTACAGAAGAATCAGTTCATTTTGCTAAATCTTAGAAATTTGTTTACAATCTGAAAACTTGCAAAACAACACGTCTGGCTACTTTAGCTTCTCTAGTAAGTTCTATATATGTGTGGATAAACAGATGACCAACTTCAAAAACATTTTATTAGAAAAATGTGATAACTTTTGGTTACCTTTTTTTTCCTTCACATTGAAATCAATAATCTGTGAAGTTTGCCATTCAATATTTCTTATTTTAGTTTTAAAATTTGCCATTTAGTACTGCTTGCTTTAATTGTAAGAGTATGAAACACTGTAGAACCCTTATTACAGAAAAGTAAACCACTTCTGAACTGAGTTGTTAATCCTTTTCACCATACTGTACATGGCAATACAAAAGATTGATTGTCAGAGCTGGAATGGCAAGACCTGTGTGCAACACAGTGTTGTATATGTGATGTTTACTGCAATTGATGCTGTGCTAGAATACATGCTTCGTGTACTTTACTTGAAACAGAAAACCGCACACTAATCCTACTTGTAAATGCCACAGATTCTAAGTATTTGGTAAGCTTGTCTCAGATCTCCTATATTTTATTTATTGTATAAACTCAAAGTAATTGCTAGTCAATTTTTTTTTATTATAATTAGTGAAGTCATGCTTGTCCCTTCATGCCAAACATTTGTCTTTGAGGGAAATGAGTGCATAAAATTTAAAGAGATTTGACATGACATACATCTTTCATTGATTACTCTGAAAGAAAGATTGTTATTGTCCTATGGCATAAGTAATTTCACTTGCAAATACAGTTTCAGTGTGTCTTTTAAATATCATTTTTGTGGTTGTTCTTCAAGTAGGATGTGACTTCAGTCACACTTTTAGTGCAGTTTAACAAGGTTCATGATATAACAGACTGCAGAATTATCTACCTAATACAAAGCCAGTGGATTACAGTAACCTTGAATTGTGTTTTCAGAACACCATCTTGGCTGGGGCAGAAAATAAGATGGTTTCACGTTGCTTGTGCAGTTCTGCAGAGGTCAGTGTGTGCAAAATGAATTGCTACAAGGTCAAGAGACCACCACCATGAATACTATCTTCTTTGTGAGGAAAGATTTGTTTCTTCTACAGGATGATTTAAGATTTTTCCTCGTTTTTTTTTATGGTAGCACTCCTTATTTCTAGCCACAAACCTAGCTGCTGATGTAAATATCTTTTCCAGTAAAACCAGCTCTGACCTCTAAGGTAAGGTAAGCAAGCACAGACATAGAGTGTTTGTATGAAATCAACATGCATGCCACCATATTTTATTCTTCTTTGTGAAAAGAAGGTCAATGATATTTCTGTATCAGGTGCCATAGTGGTCAGAAAGGCATGATGTTGAAAAGGAGAATTATTTATTTGCTCTTTGACAAATGTCCCAGTTGATGACAGGCATGTGTAAGAAATACCCTCCCAGCTCAGAGTGGCAGTCTGTCAGTCCTCATACTCCATCTCCATTTGGGTGACAGTGAGAGATGTAGGTTGGGGAGGGCTTGTGTCCTTATATATGTCCTCTGATCCTTTGTCCTTATACTTTAGCAGGACCTGCAGCTGTATTAGACTTGTTAGAGGGTGAAACCTTTCCCAGTACCTTTAGTACCCACCATTCATGCAGACTGAATTATCTAGCCTGCCTTTAAATCTGGGAACATTGTCTGCCTCCACAGCCCCCTGTGGCAGGAAAGTCTACGAGTTCTCTTCTTGCTGTCTGAAGAAGCACTTTATCTCTTTTGCATGAACTCCCACTATTTTCATCAAGTGGCTGCTTCATATTTGTATTGCAAGATATGATGGATGGCAGCTCATCTATATATATTACTTTTATGGCTTTGTAAACTGTGGAAGCATTCCTTTCAGTTAAGGGACATGTGAGCAATCCAGCCTTTGTCTTAGCCTGACTCTAGTTGTGAGCAAGAGGCTTGATAGGGTTTTGCAGTTTGATAAGAGGGTTAACTGAAGACAGTGTGCTGCCAAGAAGAGGAACCCTGCTTGCAAGAGACCTTGACCAGGATGCCATGCAGCTGGATCAGCAGGAGCTGCTTGCCAGAGAGCAAACCACAA
>JAOEHY010033385.1:0-14597 GCA_025447955.1 Psilopsiagon aurifrons
CCAAACATTACTGAGCAGCAACTGAAAACATCGGTGTTATCAGCGCTGTTCCCAGGCTGAAAGTCAAAACCACAGCATTACACCAGCTACTAGCAAGGAGAAAAATGACTGCTACTGCTGAACCCAGGATAACTGGTAATTATAAGCTAGAAAGAGAAAACAGGAGAGACTTATCCATTCATTACACAAATGCACAGGTGCCTTTGAGGTTAGATGCTGGGTTTTGTGCAAATACTGTGCTGCTCAACACAGTTGGAGGGAAACTGTCCCTATGCAGGGATGGGACTTCGCAGAGGAAAAAGCAGAGACAAACATTTTAGCTTAGAAATTATGGGGCTGGCAGAGTCTTGTTCTAAAAAGAATACTTTCTTTCATCTGGCAAAGAAGACTCCCTGACAGCTTGTGAAACAGGAAAATCATTACATTCTGTTAACATGGCTATCTACCTCATTCAGTTTTAGGCTTCAATACCTATCTGCAGAGTGAAACATTGCTCTTGTACATGTTAGAACCTATTGCTAGCTCAGAAAAAATCATTTCTAGAAAGCTCTATTTGATTCCACTTGCGTTTATACCAAGTTTAAATAGGCTCTTCAACATCAGCCTTTAAAGTCTGCACTGGGATGTGTAAAGGAAATTCAGAACTACTGTAGTGGTGAGAAGACACATTTGTCTTCAAAAAACTGGAGTTCCAAATACCTCCAAATAGCCTTAAGTATTTCAAGTACCTTTACACAGAGTTTGCTCAGCTTATCAATTTGTTTTCCAGCAAGAGGACCTCTGAAAATGGTTCCAGGAGAGAGACTGAAGTAAAATACCAGAGACAGACAAACCTGAGTCTGAGGAGGGTGAATGGCTGAAGCAAAGGACCCCAGGGATAGTAAAAAGAAAGGATTATCTGTCTAACCATGGACAGTGAAGCAAATGCTTACTGTTAAGAACACTTTTCTGAAGAAACAGCATGGAATGACAAGGCCTGAGAGTTTTTTCGCATCATACCATGAACACAGACCAAGGCATTGTAGACAATTCCAGGATGCAAAATAAGGAAAGCTGAGCAACAGTTACCATTCCGATGATCACCCTCATATCTTGATCACTGAAATAATCATCTAGTGTCTTGTCACTTTTCTGATGCTGTGAATAACCTCTCACTATTACCTCTGTATGTTTGTTTTAGTGCCATGTTTGTTACATGGGACAGGTCTCAGTGAAGCCATTGTTCTAGGTGCTGGGTATCCTCAGACCTTTGTCTTTCCTACTGGGAATATTTTAGATCCCAGCATGAGCACTCACTGAACAGAAAGGACCAATTCCATGAATCCCACTAGGCTGAGGAATACTGATGCTGAGAAAATAATAATCTGACTAGCAACCTGGAAAATATAGATGGAGGAACAATGAAAAGACCAAAAGCAGATGAAGACTGCATTGCAGTGTAATGAGCACTACAGTGCCAGCTAGCTGTCAACCGCAGCCTTATTTACTGCTTTGCCTTCAACTCTTCAATACTTTGATAGAAGGTGAGACCAGGGGCTGGCAGCGACAGCATAAGGCTAACCCTTGGAGCAAGGGATAGACCAGACTAGTCTTGCATTCTCATTTATTTGGAAGATAATCTAACCGATTTGTGTGAGGAAAGCAAACATAATGAATAATACAAATCCATACAATCCATAATTTATAAACAATGTGAACTGAGGCTTCATCGCCTCATGCCCATTTGAGTTCTGCAACTACTTAACTTGCACAATCCCCATGATCCGTGGCACACCACTTGATGTGTTCAGATGGACTTCACTGGGATCCTTCCAATAACATTTTTCTGATGTATCAGAAAATTTAATGCTGAAATAGATAGGCATCTTTCTGACTTGGGAATAATCCTAAAACCATAATTTGGCCCAGGGAGCAGAAATGCTTAGAAACACTCCCCTTCTCCACTGTGTAAGACACTTACGTTGAGTGGATCTGGAAAAGTAAACAGCAGTAGAGTTCCATTGAGTTCTTTGAGCTTTGAATTTCATTAAGAATTTCTTCATTTAACAATGTTAATGATCCTTATCAGAGATCCCCACTGTACAAAAAAGAGCAGAGAAACAGCATTTCAGAGATAAATGATGATTTCTCAAGTGAGCTCCTCAAGTGAACTTGGCATCAGCTCTGTGTTTTTGAAAGTTGAATCACTAATGCATTTCAGTAGGTTTATTAGTTATAGTTAATTAAGAAATTGTTATGATTCCTTTGGAGCTGTTCAGTAGTAATGTATGAGCACTGTATTTTGTTCATGCAAGTGTCACTTTGGATTATCATGCTAGCCTCCTGAAGGGCTGTTATATTTTCAGTAAATGTTTAAAACTTTAACAGGAGGAAGTCAGGGGTCATTCTTCAGCTGCAATAAATGGTGTGGCTTTTGCTTTTTTGATGAAAATTAGATAGTAATCTGTTTGCTAATAAAACTGCAGAAGGAAAAGGCCCTGCACTTTTTTTTTTCCCAGTTGAAGGAGTAGGAGGCAGATAGCAGCAGCGGCTTCATTCTTATCACTGAAGAAATGTGCAAATATTTGCCATAAAATTGCTTTCTATAGCAAGCATGGAGCTGTACTCTTTGGTTTCCAAAATATTCCTAAAAGCATTCTTTGTTCCAGGTGTAAGTGAATGAAGAACAGACACTGGGCTACATTTTGTGCTCACGAAGAGCATCAGGTTAATGTGGACACAGACAGCAAAATCTTTCCAGGCTATTGACTTACTGTATTAAATTGAGGAAGATTTTTGGTCCAAAACATGATGGCCTGGCCCTATGCCCAAGTCTCTCTCTGTTTTCCCATTTTTGTCAATGGATCAGAAAGACCAGGCTGCCCAAGTGGTGTGGAATAGTCAAAGGCTTTATTCTGACCAGTTGATAGTATGTGCTGGTTCTCTGTGGATAGGTTTCTTTGGTCTCATCCTTGACCAGAAAAAATTGTTGTCCTTGCAACCAGGAATTCTTGAACTAGCCCTAGTCTGAATAGAGGTATTTTGGATTATGTTGTTTGTAACATAGAGTCATAGAATAGTTAGGGTTGGAAAGGACCTTAAGATCATCTAGTTTCATCTTGATTGGAAATAGAGTGCGGTGTTTTAAGAGCAGGCAAACAGAGGTTCAGTTTATATTTTGTTTAAAAGAATCTCACCTACTTGTGTGTATTTCGGTTGCGATGATGACAAAGTTTATGTCATAGCAGTCAGGGGCAAGAGTTTGAAAGCATCTCCATAATATCAAAGGGATTTAGACAAAAATGCTTGGACAAGATCTGATTCGTAGAAGCATAGAATGCTTTGGGTTGGAAGGGTGGTGCCGGTGCGGGGTGATGCCGGGCCGTGGCCCCGGCATGGGCCGGGCGGTGCCGGGAGCCTCAGTGCCGCTTTCGGGGCGTTTTTATCCCAAAAGCTCCTCGGCGGCGGGACGGGGTGCGCGGGAGCGGGCCCCTCAGATCCGCCCTCAAGGGCTGAGCGGCAAAGGGGGTGGCAGAGCAGCGCGGGTCAGGGCAGCATTGTGTCCCTGTGAGGATGTTTTCACGTGGCACAGCTGGAGGACTCTCGGCCCCAGCCCTCCCGTCCTGCCGCCACCCCACTCGGAAGGCAGCTTGCTCGTAGGATCATACGGGTGTGCTCGCACCTAGGCTGCCAAAAATGAACTTATTTTCTCTTGTTCTTGACAGGTAACTGCTGGTCAAGGTTAGGATTGCCAGCATTGTCGGCCAAGACTTTACACCCGGAGTCCACAGGTTTGCAGTGCCTCAGCCACCCGATCGAAGCCTCCCTGCCCCAGGCCTGCCGGACGCGCCTGTGCTTTCGGCCCACGGAGACCCCGTTTAACAAGAGAACGCCAAACAACAGTGCAGTTGGCTCATCTAGTGGCTTCCCAGGAGAGAGGCAAACCGTGAAGGAGTGTGCGGATGCACAACTGCTTCACACGGGTTTCTGTCAGTTAAAGTGAGTGAAGGGACTGAAAAAATTACAATGGCATTATTAGTTTACCCCTGTAGTCTCGTGGACAAGCAGGATTGTATCAGTCACAAAAGTGAGAGGAAGCCCAAACAAATGCCTCTTCACAACAACATCCAGGGCAGAAGCCCAAACAAATGCCTCTTCACAACAACATCCAGGGCAGAGTGAGCTCGTGTCCAGATCATCCAGATTCAGGGAAACAGACTTTGTGGCCCATGAATGTAGGAAAAAGAAATGCTGAGAATGGACTGGAAGAGTGCTGCAAAGCATCAGGTGAAGTTGGACAGAAATGCTCAGCATCAGGCAGGATTTAGACCCAAATTACACAGTGAGCTCCTCTTCTAAAAGAGGGGAGATGGTTTCCTGCTTGGTACAAACACTGGAGGTGAAATTGGACATATTCTTTCACTTCATGGCATAAATAACTGCTCAGACCACAGTGGGCAGATGCTCTGTATGGTACTCTGTCTTCATGTGTCATATGATGCTCCTTGTGTACACTTTGAGATATCACAAACACAAATACAATTGTCAGAGTTGTTCTGCCACATTCAGAGACTTGTTTTACCCCGTCATGCATCACTTGGGGTAGAAATATTTAGATATGTAAATACTGTAATCGCCGTGATTTTTGAAAGCAATGCAAGATGTCTCCATTTTGAGACCATCTGGGAAACCAGGTTACTCAGGGCATCCCAGCTCAGGGCAGCCAGACACAAGGAATCCAGGACTACCGTGCACCTTGGAAATCCTCATGGATGCCATTCATGATGAAGCGTTGAGGAATGTAAAATAGTCCTGTCACTCTGGAGAGGTGGTAATGGACTTGAAAGAAAATTCCCCCACTGTTCTGCACTGCAGAGAGGGGCGGACGATGATGCTTTTTGAGAAGCAGAGTGGAGGAATTTACATTAAGGAAATATGTAAATCATTAGGGTTTGAAGAGAAACAGCCAATTTTATTTCTTACAATCATTTGATGAACACCCAGTTACAGAAATAATGAACTTATAGCTACAGCCTGATCATATAACAGCTTAGAGACAACAAACGTATCCAAAAATTTTATTATCTTCCAGGTTTTCTTATTTATCAAGGCACTTCCAGCCTGAGGAATCTAGAATAAAAGAATTGGCAAGATCTGGGGAAAGAGGGAGGAAGGAACTAAACACATTCCCTGACAGAAGTCCTGAGCTTTGTATTTTAAGGCAGGGGGTCCTATTGCTTCTCCAGTCTTGTTCTTTGAAAGCCCGTTATTGAAAGCCACTTTTCACAACTCCACAGATGTGGGGAGAGGTCTCAGCTGCCACTCAGTGAGGGAAGATTTTCAGCATTTTCCAGATGCTCAGCACCACAGAGATCCAAGCCCTGAGACATAGGGTGGGCTTCTGTGAGGCCGAACCTTCAGGATCCTGCCTCTTGGGTTCCTTGGAGCTGAGTTACGAAGTAACTATTCCCACAGTTATAATGTTATTATTCTTAGCTGCGTGAAATACACCTAGTGATCTCTCTTAACAGAGGGTGGCGGTACGATAGATAATGTTGTTGATTGCCAGTATCCCATTAATTGACATATTTCTTCATGCACAAGGCAGAGGAAGGATTAGATGATTTAATGTACAACATCAGTGCAATAAAACACAATGAAACCAAGAACAATTGTGAGGTTTCTAGTGTGTTAGAGCCTCTCTCCTAGTTGTCCCTGACATTCATATTTTTAACATCACGATTCTCACTTCTCAAAATTCTTACCAATTTTCTAAGAAATATCTTAATTTTTCTCTTCTAACACCATCCCAGCTCTTGGCTTTTCATGGACTCCTTTACAAAACTGAGAGATTGTTCTTGGCCAGAGTTTCATGAACTCAGGGGCAATAGTGGCGGGACAAGCAAGGGGAAGATTGTTTCTAAACTTGGGTTAGTTCCCAGATCCACTCAACCATTGCCCTTGCAAAGACCTGTACCAGCACCATGAAGGGGAAGAGACAAGCTCACAGTGGGAGAAGGAGGCGCAGCAGTGACAGGAGCTACAGAAGCCAGGGCTGCTGATGGGAGAGATGCCCATGGTCATCTAGGGATAACAGGAAATGAGGCGAAAAAGGAACAACCACAGCAGTACTCTGGTTTTCCTTATTTAGTCTCCTAGAGTTCTCTGTACAAGGTAGCTGCTGACTTCCTTGGGCTGTTATTCAAACCTAGCTGGACCACATGGGTCGCTAGTGTGGTCTTCCCGATCCCATGAAGGGAGAGTGGGCTTTTTCTAGGGCAGTAGGCAGATCACTGTGAAAACAGTTGGATATACATCCTACTTCTTCAGCCTGTAACAGATGAAAAGAGGAAGGACACCAAGGGCATTGGGATATTTCTGGTTACTGTTTGCTGCTTTTTCTCTTTGTGCTTAACATATTAGCTAGAGGTCATGAGGTTCCCCGGGGAGATATCTGTTTTCTTGCCAAGAACATCCATAAGCTTCTGTAATGAGGCCCAGCAGGTGAGCTCAGTCACTGTACAACAATGAACAAGGCTGTGTTGAAGTGGCCCTTGACTATTGTTTTGGGAAGCCTCACAGCCAAGTTTCAGCATTTCTATTGTGCAGATATACAAAAACTTTGTAGCTCTGAGATTTAGCACTTGTTTTTGAACTGCATGTTGGGCTCCTACTGTAAAAAATTCACCAAGTTACAGTCTTTCTCGTAGCTTTTATTTCTCCAGTCCAGAATACCTTACCAGTAAAAACTCAGTTCCTCTGAAGCTCAGATGTTAATTTGGTGGAGTTCAGTGGGGTATATTCCATGCTTCATGGGAGATGAGGGAGGGGAGCAGCTCATGCCCAGAGATTGAACAAAACTTGTGCTTTTAAGTGGTGGCAGGGATAGCTGAAAATGAGGCAAAAAAAAGGAACAACCAAAGCAGGGATGCTGTGTTTGGAGGAGAGGAGAAAGAGGCCTAAAAAAATGTCATACTTACAAGACATGTTCTCTCTACTTCAGAGCCTCTTCACCTAAGTTGCGCTCCTCTTCTGCTGTGCCTTCACCATCCTAACTTCTCTTCCCCTTAATTTCCTCTCCCATTTACCTGAAATGCCAAAGTTGGCTCCCCAGTCCTGCACCCTGGCAGCACCACGACTTCTGGGACTGCACAAGTACCTAAAGAAGGTGTTATCTCCTCCTTCTGCTGTCTGGGGTCAACTGTGTTTCTTCAGAGCACAAGCTTTAAGGCGCAAGTAACTTACAGAGCTGTCTTCACACAGGAAGCATTTGCTAATGCTGTCTTCACACAGGAATCATTTGCTAATGCTGTCTGAAGTGTGTCATTCTGAGAGAATTTTTTTTTTTTCCTCCTGTAAAACCCTTGATTTTACTTTTCTAGCAGAACAGATTGCTCCCTTGGCTTTGACATTGTCACTTGGACACTTGAACAGTAGAATCTGGAATTATACCTCCAGTTCCATATTCCTGTTGTCACATACCCATTGTATCTATTTTCATCCCATAAGGCAAATTGAGTATTTGACAAACATTGCCCACATACTTCCCTTTGCTTCCCCCCTTCATCCCTGAAGGGGCAGGTGTTTGCTGCTCTGAAGTGCACAGGAGGATCATGTGCAAGTGAAACAGGCTCAACTTGAGCAGCTGCTGAGCTGGTTCTGCAGATGCATGTACAGGGTAAAATCATCCAGTGGTTTTACTCACCCACACTGTCATGTTAGATGCCCATGAGACACACTGTACACCAAAATTACTGTCTCAGTGGGGTTAACATCCTTATTCTATGGCATGGGCACAAATACCTTCAGTCACGCATGGTTAGAGTTTCTCATTTTCATGTTTTACCTACTAGTTGCCCTGTACTGATGGGTAGGTCTCTATGGGCTTGCTTGCTCACCCCTTTCAGTTTTCTATGTCAGTCTTTAAAGGACACCCCATTTCACAGCCCTGGCACTGTGACATGGTCAGCCTCTGCCTGGCAAAAACAGTAAGGAGGCTTG
Source organism: Psilopsiagon aurifrons (assembly GCA_025447955.1). NCBI lineage: Eukaryota > Metazoa > Chordata > Aves > Psittaciformes > Psittacidae > Psilopsiagon > Psilopsiagon aurifrons. Next base: position 7,981 of record JAOEHY010033385.1, read on the forward strand.
GGGATCAGAGATGCTAAAACCAACAGCATTTTACATGTTCCTACAAGGAGGGAATGGATTAAAGTGCAGAAGAGGGCACACTTCAAATCAGAGGCCATAAGCACACAAATCCCTGATGACTGATATATCCATGTACTAAACTAAGGCGTAATCTAGGCCGTGCTCAGTGCAGACTCTTCTGTGGAGGCAACTGAAGGGGAAGGGGCTGCCCTGAGGCACAGGGGAAGCCATGGTGCAGCAGTGCTCACCTCCACAAGCAGAGCTCCACAGGGCAGAGCCTACCTGTGACTTTCCACATGGCCAAGGCAGCTGTGAAAGAAAGCAAAAGAGCCTGTTTTTTTCCTGGAGTCTGTGGATGAAATCCAGGCTGGCTCAATCCTGGTGCCACCAAAGGGAAAGCTCAGATTTGAGTCTCTTGTTCTCACTCTCTGCCTGAGCAGAGCTTGTCAGATGGCGTGCACATGGCTTGCAGAAGCAAGAGACAGCATTTGTTGCTTCTCTCACTCCTTGCATAAACTTTCCAGGCACCAAAACTGGCCATGGAGCAAGTGTGACAAGCTTTGGAGGCAAGTATTGTGAAGTCTTTCTGGAAAGCAAACAGCAGCAAGATGGTAGCAGGAAAGCAACCACAGGGGATGGTCTCTTTCCAGCTCCACACTAGCACTCACAGAAAATCTTTTCTGAGAGAGTCACTGAACTCTCCTACATGTTACTATTTACCCCCAGCTTAAAAACTTCACTGAAAACCCCTTCCCTTCACTTTGATGCTCTCCATAATTGTACTAGTTTTGTACAAGAGAAGCATCCCTGGTTGGAGATTTGCAGGTTATGTGAAGCAGCCATGGGTCTGCCGCAGTGTACACTGGGCCTGCCAAGGATAACACCACAGTAATGGATTACCAGAGGGCTCAGTGCTCTGGTCACACAGCCCCTCCATCCCTGACAGGCTGTGTATGCAGGGAATACAGAGAGCTGCTGCGAGTCCTCGTGGTGTGCTTCCAATTTTTGCTCCTTCATGCAGACTCAGGATGATCCTGCAGGGGAACCACAGAGGGAGAAAGGTGGTAGAAATCTGGTACAAAGCAAAATGTGTTACAAGCAGAGCAGGCAGCTACTGCAGTCTTTGATTTTAGGTGGAGGAGTTCATGGTGTGAAATGGCGTCAGTTTGCATTGCTTTGCTTTTAGGGCTATGTTAGTTATACGTGGCAGAGCAAACACAGGAGGAACAGATATCAAGACCTGGAGCAAGCTGTACTGTGCGTGGCCAGGGAACGCTGTGTGACTGCTGCAGCATGGCAAGAGATATGCGCTAAGCAGGCTGATCTAATGCCAGGGCTACCCAGAGGTGTACATACACAGCGGTGTCATTTGTAGGACATGAGAATGAAGCCTTCTGTTCCTCTCAGGATTTGTAAGGCGATGGATGGAGTTCTGTGTTTGGCTCTGTATGCCAGGTTTTAAGAAAGATACACATCAGCTGGAGAGAGTCCAAAGGAGAGCTAACAAGAAGGCTCAGAGGTCTAGAAAACCTGACCTTTGAGGGGAGACTGAAAGAAGCAAGCTTGTTTAGTCTAGGGAAGCAAAAACTGAAGTGAGACACAGTCGTAGACCTCAAATATGTTCAAGTGTACTGTAAAGCAGAAGACAGTACAGCCATTTGCCATAGCCACTGGAGAATATGAGACCAGCCAGGATAGCAAAGCACTTGAGGAGGCCACCAAAAGAAGCTGCTGAATCTCCACTGCCTGAGGCTTTAAAGAACAAGTAGGACAGGCATCAGAAAGGGTAAACTTCAAGGACAACTAATTCCACCATGAGCCCAGAAGAGCTGGGATCCCCTCCAGCTTTGCTTCATAGCCCTGCAACACAGCTTCAGAGGGTAAGGCAGTACTACAAAGCAAAATCACATGATTGCAAAGAGAATAATGATGGAAGAAAAGTGTTTACAGCTTCAGGGATGTAAAAATGTAAAATCAGACATATGGCCCTGACCTAGACAGTCCCATCAGATGCCCATGTGTAAAGCACATTGCAGCCTGTCTGCAGCAGGAGCTTGACTCAGCTGAGAGAGGTGACTATGCTGAAAGGGGCTGTGTAAAAAAAGTACAACCACGCTTTTATGTACACTTGCAGGGACAAAAACTGCTTTAAATCCACTTGCAGCTTTCTCATAAAGGAAGTGGCAATTCTCTTTTGTGTTACAACTACCAGCTAAATTCACCATCAGTACTCCAAATGCTGAGAAGAGATGCTTCACTCCTAGTTTTAGCACTGAAATGTACCTCTCATGGCTTCTCCATGTCCTTATGCTTTTAGCATTGATTGTTTACGTCAGTAGCAAAACAGGGCACAGTGACATGGGACTGCAAACTATATTCACAATCCATGCATGGATATGAGGCCACAATGACACAGAGTTCATAAAGGGCTAAGAAAATGTAGGTCTATATGGCTGAAGGGATGTTTACCATCATCATTGGTGCACCAACAGAACATGAGTGTTTTTAAAATTAGGGTCAGTTTTTACCTGTTAGCTGTGGTCTTCAGGATGTGAATCGAGGCTCCTGTAATATCATCTGGTTCTCCAAAGGCTGCCCTGGGAGAAACAGCTGAGCTGCAAGTTTTTGGTGTCTTCTGTACCACACTGAGCCACCCACCTTCACCAGCAGCAGAGCTGGCAGGGCCTAGCACAGCACATTGCAGAGAAAGAGCTCACTTCTTTCAGAATAGTAGTTGGTACAGCTGAAAACCACACCAACAGCCTTCGAGGTATGCCAGATATTTCCCAGCATATAGTGGCCCATCAGTGAGCAGTGAATACGATGATGAGTCAGCAAGGCTGGGATCCAAATTCACACTTCTCTCAGAAGCTGAGTAGGACTCGCATGTTTAGCCTGAAGCTACAGCTCCATTCACTTGCCTTCCCAAAGTACTCTTGCTGGAGCCTAAAGCTGTCCATGGTACAAAGAGGGATGGATGAGGGGTTCCCCTGAAGAAGCCCCTTCATTCCACTCCTCTGGAGGGTGCAGCAAGCAGCCGGTGGTTGCCAGCGTCCACAGAGCAGGTTAAGCTCTTGTGCTCCACAAGCAAAAACTGCTGTACAGCAATGGTTAGGGGTCATGTATACTTTTGCACATAAAATCATCTTGTGCTTATTATGCTTGTCTCCTAACTGGCACATTCTCCTTGCTGTTTCTTCTCTATACAGTGGGAGCAACTGTGCACAGCTCCCTCAAATCAAACCACACACAGTGCAAAGTTACCTCCTACACCAGAAAAGCTTCTTATTTGGGAAGCAGCAGCAAAATTTATTGCTGTTGCTCCACCACCAGAAAGGTCACATTTGTGGAGCAATATATCCAGGGCTGTAAAATGGTGTTTGGAGAAGGTGCACAACAAACAAAATGCTGCTGGGCCACACCAACAGCACACAGCAGGAATAGCCGTTCAGCAAAGCAAACTAGATAAGCTGCTATCCCCAGCTTCCTTTCATGCCTTCTTTTGTGGGATTTCCCCCATCTCCCCATCTTCTCACATAATGTACACCTGTGATTTTGCTCATAAGAGGAACCTTCAAACCAGCATTGCAAGCTCTAGGCTTTCTGGTAGTCTTGTGCCTCTGTTGGCTTTTCTGAGCTATGTGCACTCACTTGTGCCTTCCCTCTAAGCCTAGTATAAAACTAGCTTTGAAATATCACAAGTAAAGGGGATTATGAAATGCAAACAGTGGCATTTTCAGGCCAAGAGAAGGAGGCTCCCAGCTGCTGACTGTATGCACACCCCACCTGTGCTCTCTGTGGCTGTAGCACAGCAGTCACGGTCAGGGCTCAGAAATCTCTTCACTATTTTAGAGAGCTTGGCCCATGAGCAGGTCCTTCCCTGTCCGCAAGAGCTCATCCCAGGACATCCTGCTCCCCATTTATATATTCTGCTTCTTTAACTTTATTTTTCTCCCTGAGAAAGCTCCAGCTATTTCTTCAATAGCAGAGGAGGAGATGAAGGTGCTGAGTACTAATAAATAACATGAAGTGGTAGAGCAGACCCCCACGTTAAGCCTGAGGTTCATCTGTCAAGACATCACTCTCTTATTTCTTTGTTGGACCAACCACAACCCCTGTGGGCATGTTTCCTTCCTGACCTTTAGGATGGGTAGAAAAATCTAGAAAATGCCGCTTTGGCTTTCCCTTTTTTTTTGGCAGGATACACATCAGTGGCCTTTGCTGCAGTTGTGCTCCTGCCATGGGAAGGACAGATGTGCTCCCATGAGGGATGCCTGAGAATCAAACTGTAGGCTTTTACACGACTTCATTTGAAGCTCTAAAAGGGGGTTCAGCGCAATTGCTGTCTAGTTGAGCAGCTGGTGACCTGGCTGGGCAACCCCTGCATAAGAGATGCACACAAGCCGGATCACTGCATTACGTGTGGGCTGCACTCACAGTTACCCACTCCATCTCTCCCTGACTCCAAGGCTGGCCAGCGCTTGCTATAGGGGCAAGAGCCAAATGCCCCTGCACATGCTGGTGGGCCATGCTACCTGCCCACCCAGGGTTTCTCCCACCCTGGACTGAGCCTGGCTCCAGGGTTCCTGGCCGGGAGCCTGAAGGTTTGTGTTCACAGCCATCTACGGTAAGGGAGGCTTCCGCGGCCGGCCCCCCCCACCCCCCGCAGCGCAGCCGCAGCGGGGAAGGAAAGGTGGAAACCTTCCAGCCTTGTATGGAGCCTGGTGGCAGCGGAGCAGCCCTGGAGGCTGTTAGCACCAGAGCTGAGAAACTGAGGGCTAAACAAAATCCAGGGGCAAGAGAAAGAGATACTGAGTGGGGAGACCGGGTTGTGCTGACCGCTCCAGACATCTGCGCTGTTTAAATAACTGTCTAGGTAAAGATGTGCTGCTTTATGTGCTCTCTAGCACACAGGCAGAAAATGGTGGTGCTTTTCTCTCTGGAAATAGAAAGCTGTCCTTACAGGTCCCCTGGGTCTTCCCCTGCTGAAAAGGGAGACCTACTTGTTAGTATAAAGGAAGACATGGTTTTCTCTTGGGTTATGGCCAACAGCAAACTCATCATCAGTATTCCTGGCCAAAAATACCCCTAACATCCCTACCCCATTCTCTTCACAGGGCAGAAATTAATGGGGTTTCAGCACTTGCACTTTCAATGAACTGAAAGCGGCCTGTTGGAAGCAGAAGGCACATAAGCATTTGAGAGGAAAAACATGACCATCATCAAACTCATAGCCATTCATCCTGTTATAACTATGAAATAGAGGGTTTTAAGCATAAGAAATGCACCTCAGGTTTCTATTATCTGTGTGCCAGAGGCCAAATGCAGCATGCCTCTGGCCCTATATATTTAGTGAGAGCTGTGGTGTAGGAGAGCTTGGCAGCTTTGGGGGTGCATTGGGAACCCCATCATAGGTAGAAGGGTTCAGGCCTTGGGGCTGATGCAGTGGGACCCACTTCCGCCTCGCTTTGGGCAAGGGAGGGCCTTGGGAAGAGGCTGTTGCAGCCTTGGCACATACCTAGCACACCTCCTCTGTCACTGAATCACTGGCCCCTTCTCATCTGGTCTACACAAGCCTACACTGGGTGGCAAACACCTGCCTTCCTTCAGTCTGCAGAGAAGAGCTGGAATCTAGTTCCACAAAAATGGTTAGAGAAAGGCTAGCGGTAAAGGCTAAAGTGCCATCTCCCTATCCCCAAGCGGCAATGTGCTACCTCATGGGAATGCTGTCTTACAGATGAAGGAAGGCCAAGCTGGATGAGGTCTAGTCAAAGGTGTCCCTGCCCATGGCAGGGGGCTGGAGCTAGATGATCTTTGAGGTCCCTTCCAACACAAACCTGTCTACAATTCTATGAATGAACCTTACAAAGAAAGAGACATGGCAGCTGCCTGTCGTTTCAAAGAAGAGAGCCAGCCTCACATGCAGAGGTGGACTTGTGGCTGTTGTGTATCCCAATGCTTGACCACAGCACTTTTCTGCTCTAAGTCAGTTCTCCAGCCAAGATGCTTGTTACAAGGTCTCCTCCTCCATCTTAGCATTTTGGTAATATGCAGCCTGGTATGTCTTGCTTATCCCACAGCTCTGAGAAGCTGACCCCAAGCAGACACCACTGATTCAAAGTCATTGGACAAGAAGTAAGGATATCCCCATCCAGGGAAGAGAGAAAGAAGAGAATGAGCCACAAGTTCAGTGTGCTGGCCTTTTTCTCCTAATCACTCATTTCTAGCTTTGCCTTTTTTTTAATTACCTCATCTCACAGTGTATGTGTACTGCAGTAATTCCTGTGATAATTGAGCTTGCAGGTATTTGGAAACACGGTTATAGTCAGGTCCAGTAGAAACCATCAACCATCTCCCATTGTTGATGGCAGTGCACAGATCCTGGGTCAGAAAATGGCATCAAGGCTTTTTCTCTTGCAGCAGTTGTAGTGCGGGTTATGTACATTGTGCCCAAATGGTTGCAGCTGGTAAAGTGGAGATAATGGAGCATTGTGCCTTGGAAGGTTCAGGGCGAGGGAGGTGACCCTGCCCCTCTACTCTGCTCTTGTGAGACCTCACTTGGAGTATTGTGTGCAGTTCTGGTGTCCACAACATAAAAAGGACATGGAACTGTTGGA
>JAOEHY010033385.1:14754-28765 GCA_025447955.1 Psilopsiagon aurifrons
AGAGCCTTGGGTGGCATGGTTTAGTGTGAGGTGTCCCTGCCCATGGCAGGGGGGTTGGAACTGGGTGATCTTAAGGTGCTTTCCAACCCTAACTATTCTATGATTCTGTGGTTCTAAGGTTCCTTGTACTGTTACAGTAAAGAGCCACAGTCACTCTCTACCCTCCCTCTCAAAGTTGAGCTAAAAAGAACGTCTTTCAGGTACTGCATCAGCCAGGATTCTGAAAAGTAGTGATGAAAATAAATAGAAGCCTGGGAAGAAAACAAAAGTGACCTGGTCTTAACTTAAGACTCAGCATCTCTGGGGCTGAGTTTATGACACTACCCTGTTCTTCTGAACACCCTTCCAACACCCGATGTCTCTGGACACACTGTTCACAGCGCCGCAGTCTGGCAGAGAGGAGTTGGAAATGCCAAGATACTGAGATTTTGTGAAATATCCTGATTATTTCTTACGAGGTCCCATTCCACATCCTTCACTACCATAGATGAACTTAGATGGTTCTCAAGAGATACTACAGGCAACAGCCTGAGATTATAATCTGTCTTTCTCCATAGCAACACCCACATAAAAGAAAAACCCTTGTGACATAGTCTGCCTGTCTGATTATAAAGGTAATTCTTTCCTTTTGAATGGTAAGTAGTTTCTGAAGGGGAAAATGTGAAAAACTTCAGAGGGCTGCCAGTTGTGTAAAGTTAATTGACAATATTTTTTTGTGAAATACAGCAGTGAAATATATTCTTTTCTACTGCAAATCATTACAACTACTAGTGTGCACAGTTCTGTGCTTCCTAGTGCTCATAGACATCTCAGATAAAGAGCCAGAAATATGTTCTCAGAGAAACAATTCTAGTTCTCTGCTGATAGACCTTCACTTGCAGTGGATGAAGCGTATTTTAACCCCTCTGTTTCCTTCAGACACAAGTGTACAAGAAGCGTACCTCAAGTGGCTGCTACTCTGAAGGATAATGGAAATCAAAACCAAAGAAAGTGAGAATATTTGACTATGAACCTAAGGGAGCTTACATGCAAATTATCCATTTGCAAACTGCTGGTAAGGCAGTGCCAGATGCAGCCCTAGCACTGCACAGATATGGACTTGGTTGAGGAAGGTTTTTTGCTGAAAAGTTCTGTTTAGGTTCTGTCCTGACAGCATTTTGTTGGGGCACTATGTGATCCTTAGCCTACAAAACTGGAAACAATTTCCATCATAGGTCTGTGCACAGACTCTGTACCACACACTCATAATTTCTGAAACATACAGCTTTGGGATTAATCATGTTTCCAGACTCTTTTCAAGGACTATTTTCTGCTAAGGCAAAAAAGTAACCAAACCTTCCTCTCCTTCCCCTTTGATTTGTCAATTGCCACTCTTTGAATAACAGACAATGCAAAAAAAGTACACAATTGAAGTACAAAATAAATATAAATACTTCTCTATGGCTTGAGCCAAGCCAGGCTCCATTTTGGATCTTGAAATGTACTCAGGTCTCCCTTGTCCTGAGTTCAGTTCAGCACCACTGCTTGACTTGAGAGGAAAGCAGAGAATATATGGGCTTAAGGTTATTGCAATATCACTTTATATCATGCTTAAATAGCATCTACTAATAGTAGAGCTGAGAGCAGCTCCCAGTGTTGTGGCATCTACATGCACACCTACTCCATGCAGGGGCTTAGGCTGGGGTAAAGCTGCTGCAGCCTGCTTGTGTGGGTCTTGTTGAAGTATATAAATAACTTCACTCTTCTCTGATTCTGTTTTCTTACACCAGCAAATTCACCACAAGTGATATTGCTTTACCTAAATATTAAATGTAAATGTCATGGGGCTGTCTGCAGGTGTCTGATCTCTTTTTGCCTGGCACCTGAGATCCCCACAAGTGAAATACAAAGCAGAGGGCACAAGGCTCCCTGTTTTCTCCATGCTTTTGCAGTTGGCTGTCTCTGGACATTTGTCAGCACTGCGCAATCACTGAGCTTCCGCTCCAGGGACAGTTTCCTTGTTTGCCCAGATCTTTCAAACAGCTCCAGGGACAGAAAGCCCAACCCCTTCCGTATGACCACCACAGAGGAGAGGTGAGTCCCAGCCCGGCTTCTCTGAGTATGACCAAGGCTGAGAGTGCTAGTGCTTCTTTTGCAGCGCAGCCATGGCACAGCACCTCTGCTGATGCCAGCTGGTCAGCATGATCCGTCTCAGGGCAGCTGCACCCCAGCCCTTGGGCACTCTCTGGGAGTGACTCCCGTTTGCATCACAGCGTTTGCACTCAAGTAATGAAAACATTCACAGGGGAAAAAAGCCTGCACACAACAATAGTGGTAATTATGGAGAGAGCAATTAAACAAAGAGAGAGGGAGAAAGAGGGTCTGGGCCCAGTCCAAACTGTGTGTCCCCAGCACCAAACCTACCATTACCTTGAACAGAACTGAGTGCTGGCGTCTTTCTGATTCCCAAATAAAGCTGTAGAAGAGGCACACCTTGGATTTACAATAGCATTTTCTCTAGTACCTGCTTATCTGCTTTGTTCATTTATCTGTGGCTTAGCATTTGTATTTACAAAATTCAGCCCAACCAACAGGTTTCTGGGAGCATAGTCACAGCGTACTGCATACCTCTAGAACACCCTGAGAGAAGAAAGCAGCTCCAAGAGCTTCTTAAACATCAATAGACTTAAGCTCTGCCAGAGCGTTGGTGGGAGAAATTCAAGAAGGATGCAAACAGCTAAGAAATCCCTGCCACTGTTCTCCAGCCCGGTTCAGGCGAAGTACCAACCTCCTTGAAGCAAACTGACCCCTCCAGTCAGCAGGTCTGTTTCCCTCTGGTCTGAGCCTGCACAAGCACTCCAGAGATCCCCATAGCTCAGTGGCCATCACAGATGTGGATGTTTCAAGGCAAGTACTGGGGTGTCCCCTGAGCACAGCCCCATGCCACATCTGCTAGCACCCTCTCACATTTGCACCATCCCCTTTTATTAGACACAACATAGCATTCAGACCAACCTGGTCGTAGCATAGGTCTCTATTTTCAGGTAAGCCTGGCATGGATGCCCTGAAGAAGGAACAGGGCCACCTTTCCTGGAAGAGCAAAAGCAGCATTCACTCTACATTTGTTCCTGCTGGGAAAAATTCAGATCTTGCATTTTAATCCCTCACTGGAGACATGTCTCTCTCCTTCCAGCTCCAGTAGGAAGGCTGGTAAAGAGCTACCACTGCAGGGCATTGCCCTCAGGGAGGATGTGCACATGCATGGGCGGCCGGGCGAGGGAAACTGGCTGAGCCTCAAGGCTGGGAGGGTTGGCTGGTGGGGAGCTCTGCACCAGGGGAGGCCCTGAGTGCTCCCACGTGCTTTGCTTAAAAACAGAACCAGAAAACCACATCAAGTCCTGGGCTTACAATGGAAAAAGGAGCTTGAATCTCATTCTGGTTTACTGTCTGTGAAAGTTCAGGACAAGTTTTTCTGCAGACCAGTAGGAGTCTGTCCTTGAGCACCATAGATTAATCCAGGTTAGAAGGGACCCCAGGAGGACATCTCTAAGCAGCTCAGAGCAGGGCCAATTTTTATCAGGTTACTCAGGCCAAAAAAGCATGATTCCAGTGACACTTGCTTATTCATCCTATCTGCTGTCTTGAGAGACTGTATGGTGGTTTTACCACATTTCAGTCACGCTAGCCAAGCAGAAACCACTGAGCTCTGCCCAGCTAAAGAGACATGTTCTGGTTTATTTTTTCCCCTGGTTTATATAAAAATGGCAATTGGTAAGAGCCCAAACTGTCCTCAGCTCCAGCAGAACAATGGCCATCGTTCTGGGAAAAAGCAAGTCGTGCTGAGCTCCATTATGCTACTTCTAGTGGTCACATTGTCTTTGATAAAAATAACCCAGGGCTATTCTTTAAAAAACATGCTCTGAGCTCCTCATGAAGGACAAGGTCACTTGATAAAAAACTATGTCTGAAAGATGGTATCAGACATAGCGTGGTCTCATGGCACCACAGCTAAAATACTGCTGGTGACTTCTTCTTGTGGTACCTGGGAGATCTCTTTGCCAGAGTGGACCTTTGCCTTGAAGATCTCCTGTCCAGAGAGTGTGCTTGGTCTGTGCTGCCTGGGGACAAGGTGAACTTCTGGTCCTCCCTCAAAGTCCTCTGGTTTTGCTAGGAGTACTGTGCATTGTAACTGCATTTACTGGAGTCCATGGACCAAGCAAGGGAAGTTGTGACGTCTGGATTTCCATCATGCAGTGCTGGGTGGAGTTAGCAGCATCTGGGCTAAGCATTGAAACCAGGCAAAAGGCGATGTATGGAGAAAGAGAGGCTGCAAAGAACCACAGACAGGGAAGGAGGAAGGACATGCTGGGGCCATCAGGTCACATGCGCCCAATGGGAAACTTAGAGGTGTTTGGGTCTGTCTGGTTTGAGGAATCCAGTCTTGCCTTCTCCATGGAAACTTATGACTATGTGGAAAACATCTGCTGCTTTGAAGGGAAGTTTCCTGCTCTCAGTGTCACAAGTAAGATCTGTGTCTCTCCTCTGGATGCTCAAAAGGTGGACAACATCTCCCACTGGTGCAAGACTGGTGGCCATGTGTCCTGCTGGTGGATTGGGCAGTGAAAGGGGCTGGCAGTTCCACTATGGCAAAGAGGTCAAATGAGAAATATGCAGAAACAGTGGCAAGAGGAATAGAAGCAGGAAAATTTTGATGGGGCGGATAACCATGGAGCATTAAGAGCATGGGAACATGCAGAGAGACACTGCCTAAAGTGACATGTCAAGAGAAGGTGATGACCAGACAGGCTTCTTACAACTGCGAGATGTTTCTAGCCAGGCTTTGAAATGGGTATGGAGGAAGTAGCTGGAATTTAATACTTGGCATGCCTGTATTCTACACCAAGAAGTAGCTTTTTTCTCTTTGCTTGTAAAGGAAATAAGTCATATTAAAACAAAGGTTTAAATGATTGAAAAATCTCTTCTGGGCAAACTTTGTGGGTGTCAGGTAAGAGGCAAATGAACCATTTTAATAGCACAGCGTCTTCCACCACTATATTTTAGGAGGCATGGAGGCTGATACTTTCAGGGAAAAATGCCTGAGGGAAATGATAAGTAACTGATAGATTGAAAGGTTTATGTCAAAATCCTCCCTCACTTTCTCCCAGTTCAATGTCAAACAGAGGTCAAAAATAGGGCTGGCACGCTTTGAGATTCCTAATGACTTCGGATTGTGTCGCTTTGCTCTACAGTCAGCAGATTCAAGCTTCCAGTCAAGTGCTTCTAAAACCGATGCTGTATTGATGTCAATACAATCCTCCAAAACACAAATAGGACACACTCAAGCAAGCAGGCAGATTTCCAAACTGTCTGGCCCCTCTACACCATTTCCTCCTCATAACTCATCCTGCATGTTGTACCGCTGCCCTGCACATCTCCATCTTCCTTCCGATAAGGGAGAAATTCTTCTTGCGTCACATGAACCTCAGTTTTATCACCAATCTCTCAGATAAGGGGCTCACGTGAAGCAATCCTTGCTGTGCTCACATTCCAGCCTTCTAACAACAGAACACAGAGCTCTCCCACCTTATAAGGACGAGTTTCACTGCTCAGTCAAAAAGTGCTGCAAGTCCTTTAGAAGATTTCACAAGCGTTGCAGAAGGAAACATACCTGGTATCCGCCCTTCTGGATTAGCTGGCAACCTGCCGTTCCTCGGATGCTGCTTTGTGCACCTCAGCAAAAAGCATTTGGAAGGCTGTATCATATACTTCTATCTCTTGCAGGTAGATTTTTGTCCCTTCCCACCCTAAGCCAGTGCTAGCTGCAGTTTATGCAGCAAATCAAGAAGTTTCTGCAGTGAATTGGGAATTTGTTTCATAGATGGTAATTTATTTTCCCCAAAGTCTGCTCTCCTCACTGATGGTTGAATTCCAGGCTCTGAGCGCATGTCTGCTACTGGTGCCTGAAGACCAGGCACACTGGTCTGCTTCTATCTAGGAGAACCCCAAAGCGTTCCTTTTTTACTATATGTGAAGAAAATTGGAATGTAAATGTAATAACAAAATAATCATTGGCATTTAAAATGAAGCAGGGAAACCAGATGCTCTGTCTCCCTCTTTACGCAGAGCAAGAAGTCTCCCAAGAAATACCTAATGGCCCCTGTTGTGTGTAGACCAGGCTGCCTGTTCAGACTTCTATGCAATAAAATGGACACTCATAATTAAAAATACATGGGTTTGGAAGCCAAGGACTGGAAAGGAGGGGAAAGACACCCTCTTTGCAGCTTGTTCGAACATCCAGGCTGCAACAATGAGTGATGCACTGTAGACTGTTTCATCATGGGCCATGCTGTTCTCAGGAGGCTTCTTATTTCACACAAGCCTCCCCACTCATCGCAAGAAAAGCTCAAGGGCAGAGCTGCAGAGGGCATCAGGCTCCCCTTCCACTGCTGGATGGATGCTGAGCTGTGTGATGCTGTCCTGCAAGAGCTCAGCCAGTCCCTCCTTTCCCCCTCTCTGTGTTTTCCTTCCAGATCCACCCATGTTCCTCATGTAGGTTTCTCAGTAGGGCCAGTAGGCCAAGGACAGACCTTACAGGGTTTCACCAAGTGGTAGGGAGGCAAGAGTGGGAATGAGGGTGGACCGGCGAGGCTGGAGGCAAGTGTCTGACTCCAACTGCTTCAGCTGAGACAGAGGTCAGGAGGAGAGTAGGTTATTTTTAATAACACCAACAACAGAGAAGGACCCATGATATTGTTCTTGAATGGGAACTATTTAAAGGAATAAATCATCACCATGGAAACCGGGAGCCTTGCCAGACCAAGGCAGGAAATGAAGTTCAGTGAGAGATACATGAGGAATTTTCAGCCATGATAACAGCAGTAACTGCTCATTTTGGAGTTGCACTTTTGGGCCAGGGGACACCAACTTGACTTCCTAAGACCACGGAGCACAGGGGAGTTGATTGACCCAAGTGCTTGTGGTGGGATGCAGCATCTCTGCAAGGTTACCACCAGCACCATACATGCCTGAGGTGGGACGCAAGGAAGAACAGAGCCTGCAAAAGGGCTTTGGAAAGTAAAATTAGCTACACAACCATTAGACCAAAATTAATCTGGAGGGTTTGAAAGCCTTGAAACTTGTTATCAGCCTGGCTGCTTCTCTAAGTTCTGATTAGATCCAAAGGCCTGTTCTTTATCTTGAAGTTCTAAAGAGGCAAGGACAAGAGGTTAGCTGAAAGGCAACAATCCTTTCACTCCATTTAGGAGTTCCTTACATCCCCCACAATCGTCCTACCGCTCTAGGGAAGATACGGATAACTCATACTTTGCTGTTGAAATTGATCATTAAAAACAAGCCCCTTAATTGCATAGTGTGGCTTACACAGCTTACACAACCTACCAGTATTCAGCCTTCTTCCAGCCTTCCTCCCTGTGCTGTCAGGGAGGCTGACTCCTGAGTATACCTTTTCACTCAGTATGTTTTTTGGCCTTTTTTGAGTCATTCCCATGGTCAGGAGTCCAACCTGGGCAACTGTCATCTCCTCCACTGCACTTGAAGCCAAGCAGAATATGTGGCAGCTGCTCTGTGTTGTTCTTTGTTGGGTGCCTCTTCAATGCATTTCCAACCATGGCTCAGTGTGCAGGCAGAACCAAAGCTGAAGGCATAGAAAACCCAGAAAAGAGAAATCCAATTGTACAAAACAAGCTGGAGAAGTGACAGCAGCAGTACTCCAGGTGTGGTGGCAAGAAGGCTTAGGGAAGTCTGAATGAGCAGCACCACCAATGTGAGAAGAGTCAGCAGTCCCCATCCTCACTTGAGAGCAATTGCATGACTTTTCTGCCTCCTTGACACTTATCTTAATATTCCATTGTGTGACAGGAAATCGCATCACTTGTGTGTGAAAACCAGTCTGCAGCGAGGGTGCTGCAACCTCAGAAGTGACCTTGGTTCAGTCACCTGCCTGCAAGTCAGACTGGAGTCTTGCTGCCATGAACATGTGCCTGCAGGCACTTTGAAATACGTCTTGAGCAGCATTTCTTGGGTGTGATGGAAGAATGTTCTCTGTGATCAATGCTTTCATGGGATCTAATGCCAGCCACAGATCCCAGGATTAGTCCTCAGTAGATCTGTCCTTCAGGTGGACTGAAGCAGAGCTGGGGAACCAGTTTGTTAGGTGCCCAAATGCACAGGGAGGTCCTTGACTTCTGTGATCTCACTGTGCATCTCCTGTCTCTTCATGGGAGCAGCAGCCCCAGCAGCACTCTGGAGACTCACTACACCAGAGCACCCGCATTGGTCCTTGGGACAGCAGGGCTGCAGTCCTCAGACCCAAGCCAAGAAGGCAGCAGACCAGACACAGGCTAATATTACCCTTCCCAGAGGTTCAGTAGGTCACTGCTTCGTCCCGTGAACAACTCCAAATTTCAGGGCAGTGAGAGAATTGTTTATGTTGGCTACTTGTATGAATGCTGGGGGAAAAAAAAGAAAAGGGTATTATGAGACTCCTGTTCTTTAATTCCAGAAAGAAATCAAACATGTCTAGACTGCTTCATGCATGTGGCTCTCTTCCAGGCTTCTCCCACCTGGAGCAATAAGTAGGCTGGAAATTCTCCACAAAAGAGTTTTCAACACCCATTTAAAAGTGCTCTCACCCCATGCACACCAGCTGGTATCGAACAGCCAAATCCTATTAAGAGGCAACATCAGATAGGGAAAACTCTTTCAGGCGCAGGTCACAGACAGCCTCTGTGGTTTCCTTGCTCCCTTCCCACAGAGGGAGATGGAGGAAGCAGCTGGCAGCTCACCCATGGTTAGGGCAGGGGCAGCAGAGTGGACGCGGCTGCCTGCCTTCCTGCAGGAGCAGCACCCACCACAGCCGCAGGTCCATGCCCAGGGGTGGACCCCTGCACCAGAGCAGATGAAACAGGGATGTAGTTCAGGGATTTTTGCTGTGTAATCTGGTGAACTCAGAATTGCTGCTGACAAGAGATGTCAGAGCTGGCTGTGGAGAAAGATGTTTTCCCTTTAGCTGGGAAACTGCCCAAGTTCAGGCATCACTCGTATCAGCTCACCAAGGAGCCAAAGGTGGGGAGGACCAGCAGCCAGGGAAAACTCTGCCCTTGCAGCCTATCCAGCCTGTCCTCTCTGATGAGGCTGACAGCCAGGGAGGTAGGAGGCTGTGGGAAACAATTAGCAGAAGGGACAAGGGAATTGCCATGTTGATTGAAGCCGAGGTCCACCTTGTCTGGAGCAGCCCCAGCAAGGCAGTTCAGGAGGAAGTGGAGAACTGTGTGAACACGCAATCATGGGACCGTCACGTAACATAAGTTAGTCTTGGCCTTTTGGCCTCACAAACACTGAAGCTCAAGCTACCATGACTTACGTTGTGTTCAGCCTTCCTGCCAAGGTTACCAGGCCCAGACTTGTCATTTTTTCCCCTCGTATTGCAGGCAAGATCCTCCTTAAAACCCAGCCCAGTAGGCATGTGTCCAGCAGAGGCTGAGGTGAGACTCCAGAGTACCTCCATAACCACACGGAGAGGGGAACAACCACAGGAGTTGGCTTCAGAAAATGCCAGGGCTCCATTCCCTCCATTTACTTAGCAGATGTGTAGAGCTACCTTTAGCCAGCTTCCCTGCATGTCCTTACTCCCAAAGCCTCAACACTGCCATCATCATCGCCATCATCCAGACTATCCAGAGCTTCGAGGGAAACGGATTTAGTGCCGCATGGAAATCATGGCCAAGGAAACAGGCAGTGGCTTTCACGCTTCTTCTCTAGTGCAAAAAAGTCCACACCATGAAATTTTCTGGACATGAAGCAGAAGACAGATGCGTGAGAGAGGTTTTGAGATAACTGCACTCACAATGGTGAGGAGCTTCTGAACCCAGACGGGACGTTTCTTCTCTGTATGAAATACTTCTTAGTGCTTTTGGAAGGTTACTACACAGCAGAAGGGTGGAAATACGCCTGGATCAGCAGATAGGAATCTTTCTAAAGCTATAAAACCTGAAATGAACAGGGAGCTGGGATCAGACTGGATCAATTCCCAAGGGCTGGGCACTACAAAAGAAGAATGCCCTGCTTGGGAAGGGGGTGCAGAGCCCATCTGCTGGCAACGTGCTCTGCCTCATCCCCCGTGGAGCTGGGGTTGGTCTTCAAGGCTGAGGGCACCAGCCCACAGGTAGGTTGGGCAGCCCTTATCCTGCAGACACACCACATGGACCTGCAGCTTCTCACCAAGAATGAAGGTACAGAAGATCTCTGGCAGTGCCCACTGGCCACAGCTCCCTGCTGCTCTGGGGGAGCACACCTGCCCCAGGACCAGCTTGTTACTAAACACATGGGGAGGCTGGCGGGGGCAGGAAGGAGGGACAGGAGACCTTTGTCCCTGTGGGATTCTCGTACCCAGGCTTTTCCTCCTTCAGCAGGGCCACTTCCTCTGCTGGGATGGAGGCCACCCCAGTTTGGCAGCAACTGGGCTCTCTGACACGGGAGGAAGACACAGACCGCAGACAGGCTGTGCAGGAGCAGACATTTCCCATCTGGTGGAGCCGACAGCTCTTGGGTGGATGGATAACACTGTGGTTACACAGACATGCTGTGTCCAATCAGCTATTCATATATAATTTAAGATGTATGTGGTGACATGCTTTAAGCCCTATGAAAGAATCCAAGATATGTATGAGATTACCAAGTATTTACTTTGACAGGTTATCCCAGCTCACTGCCTCAGTGGCTCAGCACTAACCATATCCCACCTTCCTTCCAGCATCAATTCTCTGCCACTGTGATTTTCCATGGTTAGGAACAACCTGCACAGAACAAGGCAAGGAGTGTGTAATTATCATCATCATCTGAAACAGATTTCTTCAGGAAGCTGAGTAATTTCATCAGATACTCCCATCTTCTTCTACTGACTGCCCAGGGCCATGCACCAGCAGGTCATTGTCTTGTTAATATTACATGAGTTATAAAAAGATGAATGAATGATACCCATAATTTGATTCCATTTCCTGAATGGAAAAGAAATAATCAGATTTATTTAAGAAAACAAGAACTGAGGTATTATTCATCATAGAATGCTCTGCTGGGAAGTGTTACAGAGAAAAGGAGAAAAAGCAAAGCCCCAGAGTCAGCTCTTGGAGTTAAAGCAATAACATTTCTCCAGGAACATTCACAGATCTCTCACCAACGCTAATTCAGCCTGTTCCTCTGTTTATGCAGCGCTGAAAACTCTGAGTGATTAAATCAGCTCCCCCATCTCTCTTTTCATGAGAAGGGAACTTAAATCACTTTAGTTTGTTGAAGGCAATCAAGCACCACCTTAAACAAAATCCATGTTTTTTGGAGAAAACCCCTTATGCTGCTACCTTTCAGAGACGAACCCCTAACAGTGCATAATAAACTTAGTACACATCACCAGGACGGTCTAGTGAATTAGTTTGCTGTTTCTCAAAGAGCTTGAGTGCTATTGTGGAAGTATAAAACAGAACAGTCACAATAGCTGCATATCCCATCCTTCCTGAGTCTGTCACCATATAGAACCGGACACCCCCGTGGGCTGTTCTCCAGAGAGCTGTCTGTGCTCACAGATTTGAAAATGTCAGTTGAAGACTGGACTAACAAGAAGCAGCATGGGCTCAGCGCAGTGCTCCTCAGAGACAGGATTCAATGATGTTACGATCAAATTCACACTGTTACTCTTCTTTCCCATCTCCTCGTCTGGTCATCATTTAGTACTGGCGAAATTCCTGTTGCCACCTGGCTCCAGCTGCCCATAGAGCATGGGCTGTGCAGTGCAAGGGTCGAAGGAACGGTAGAAAGAAATTGTAAAAGAGGAAGAACCACAGCCTGCCTTAGTGAGAAAATGTGCTGAAAGGAGCTTTTGTCTTTGTACACAAAGTGAATGCAGCTTTCACATTAACCTAAAAAGCAGGTAACTGGACCAGCCAGCTGCAGTACCTTAGGAATGGTGCTTTGTGAACTTAATGTAGCTCCTGATGGATGCACGCAGCCTAGTTACCTGACATGACATTTGAAATGCTTTTTCAGGAGTTCCTCTCTTTGCTTGCCTCTCCAGTACCTCAGGCAGGGACAGGCTCACCTCTGCAGAGCATTATGCACTGCACCATTAACCTGAAGCGGGAAATGGAGCTGTTTAATACAAGGTCTACAGGGATGAACGCCTGTACCGCTTATGTCTCTGCAGTACACCCACAGGGGAGTTAGCATCACGCAGCCACGCAGCCACCGCGCTGCGAGCTGACTTTGCTCTGTGTGAGAAACCCCCAAGTCTGACTTAATGGGCTGAATTGAGGGGTGGTGCTCCCATAAGCAGCTCCCAGCAGCAAGGGCCATCCCAAGGCTTGGTTAAGAAGCCAGCACAAGAGATAGGTGAGCACAAAGACATAAAGCCTTGTGATTTGTCTTTTACCAAACTGCTATTCTAAGAAATAGGCCTAGGTTTGGCCTAAACAAGCACTTATTTGGTCCCTGGTAACAAGAAATATCCAGGTTCTTCATCACCAAAGATGTTTTCCTTCACCAGCATCAGCCCTGCCTTCTCTTCTTCCATCCTGCCCAACCCATCAAGAGGTTGCTCCCATTTGTGCTGCCTCAAGAGTCACTGCCATGTTGTATAAATCAGCTGTTTAGTCTTCAACGGGACAAGTTCTTCCAAATACCAGCTCCTTTTATCATGTCTGGGATATAAAAGACAGGGGTTCCTGCACCCTGTGGGCAGCGTGGAAGCACAGCAGTAAAGCTTTTCCATACACTTTAGTTTTGAGTGTGAGGACACCTCTGTTCTCGTTTCTGTAAGCAGGCAGCAGCTTTGGGGTTTAACCAATGCTCTACAGTGAGTTTATACAGAGTGGCATGTGTGTGTGGAAACATACGGCTATACATTTGCATAGATATACACATGTACAGGCAAATGAAAACACCCCAAGCCAGTAAAATGATTTTCCACTTGTGCCTGCTCTCCAGAGGGCTGAAGCCTGTGCTGCCTTCAGTTCCCTTGAAATAGGCATGGTCCTGGGGGGCCTCAGCAAGAACACAACTCATGGCACACAATGTCTCAAGCACAGTCAGTGCCTGCACCCTGCTCTCACCATCCAGACCTGTGCCCTTGCAGTGGCCTGAAACCTAGCCTGGACAGGAGGCTGATGGTGGAGGAGCCACTCTGGCAGCCTTGTGGAGTACCATGGGATCTATGTGTGATGGTGGCTTCACTAGAGAGTTGGGACTAACGAGACCAAAGCTTTGCAAGGCTGAGCCTGGCTGCTGATGGCATCTCTGGGTGCTCAGCACTGGTTCACCACCCCTGGTGATGCTCTTTGCCTGTTAACATCTGTGTCTAAGTGTTATGTAGCGATGCCCAGGTCTTTTGTTCAGTTCTCATATGCACCCACGCATGTCAAGATGGTCTGGGGTGACCCATGCAACAGAGCCTGATCCAGGGTGGGCTGCTCAGCATGAAAGGCTGCAGAACCCTGCCCTCACTGCTTATCTTTCCTGCTTGTGCTACAGGCTGCAAAGGATATAGCTATACTTGTGTGCGTTGCCTATTAATAAAGATATTAATAGATATATCAGTACCCATTTTCAGCCTCTGCTATCCACTAAAAGTGTCTCTAATGATTCACTGCTTGAAGTTAATGTTGGCTAATGCTGAATGCACTGAACATACTAGTTTGCTCTAGTTTAACAGGTATGCTTGGACCTTTCAACACTTACAACACCTCTCCCAGGAGCCCGGGCGTTATTGTGACTTCTACATTTATCAGCCAAACCTGAAATCTCATAAAATATGCTTAGCTCAACATAGTCCATTTTTTGCCATTCCCTATCAGTTCACACTATTAGCCATGATAATATTTTCTGGCTTCTTTTATAGCTCTTGTCCCATATTAAGCCTTTTATCATTTTGCCAGTGCTGAAAGCAAGCCAACAGGAGCAGAATTAGGTCATTCCATTTCCACAACTACTTCCCAGGCCCCTAGCGCTCCCCTAAGCTTCAAGGGTTATT
>JAOEHY010033385.1:28785-55940 GCA_025447955.1 Psilopsiagon aurifrons
CCCCATATTCGCAGTTCAGAGATTTCTCTGTGCGGTTATCTGAAAACTAAGCACACACAGCAAGGGCAGCTGCTGCCTACCGGCTTCCCTGTGGTGGGGGCATCTCACTGAGGGACCCTGAGTGCTGCTGCTCACCCTTTTGCAGTGTTACTGCAAACGCCACTTCCACCTCTTCCTAGGCAAACAGCAGGTTCCTTCTGACCTGGGTTTAACTGAACACTCCTCCCTCCCCTTTACTGCAAGCTTTTCCTTAAGACCCTTTTTTCCCCTGCTCATTATTTGCCACATTTCCTCATTTCTAATTCATTCTTATTGCAATGAACTTCCCCTTTTCACTGTTTGCTAACAACAAATATATATTTGATTACAGCATTTTCTGCCCCTGAACCCAAGCTCATTTACAAACCACAGTACCAGCCCTCTTGGTGCGGCTTTTGGACTTTCTAGGAAAGTATCTCAAACCATTTTAAGTCAGGGCTGAAAGGAAAGAAGCCACAGCTGCCCTGGCAGCTGCATTATTATGCTGCTGCTGCCAGCAGTGAAATGGGGTTTTCACATCCTGAAACCAAAAGCAAGGCCACCATACCAAGCGGTATCAGTGAGGGAGGGAAATGGAGTCCTCTTGACTCCTTTCCACTCCCTCCTCAAGGAATCACTCTTCCATAAGGCAACGCTGTTGGGGAAGAGCCTCCCCACTTCCCCAGGTAACAGGAGACAAAGCACCCCCCTTCCAGCCTGGCTCCTACCAAACACTCTGCTGCTCCTCATGAGTGAGCAAGCACACTAACCCAGGAGAAACCTGACAGCATTCTACCAGCTTTGGAAGTTGAACCGCTCCCCAGCAGCATGGGCTGCCTGCCTCCATCCCAGACAAGAGGTTTCCCTGCAGCAGCAGCTTGATGCTCACAGATCTCAGCTGCTCACGAAACCATCAGCACCCTTCTTACTCAGAGGTTGCAGTTGGAAATGCTGCTTTGGATTCTTTTCCCCCACCTGTACACAGATGAAATCCCTCCTTTTGGGCAGTATGACTGCTGTCTAGCACGGTCAGCTGAGGATTTCACTGGGTTTAATCTTCACAACTGTAAACAGCTAAGCAGTACTCTAAGATCTGTAATAATTTTCATCTGGCAAGAGGAAAACTAAAGTAGACTTGCCCTGGGGCTGGAAACAAACACTGACTTTGGGAACTACAGCATAAAACTGTAGGAACATCAGAGGAATTTCAGGCTCGGCAGCAGGAGACTTCAAGATGTGTCATTCAGGCTGAAGCCTTCCAATGTTTGTGCAGAATTTCAACTTAAGAGCAGAGCAAAGTGATTAATGGGCCATTACTCCTGCTGTCTGCTGCAATTTGTGTGTCTCTAGCAAGGTGATCTACTGTCCCAACATGTTCATTAACTGCTGGGAAGTTGGAGTACAAAAGATCTCTATCTTCTGCTCTATATCATTAGTGGAGGGAATGAGAAAGTACACCCTGCCTGGCCAAGTAGAGGGGAGATGAAAGGTGAAGGAGCCCTGGTGTTGGATGACAAACTGCAAAAGTTTTGACTTTAAAAGTATGTGTAAGTAAATAAAAATCTCCATCTAAGGCTGTAAATTGCCTCCAGTGTTCCTCAGATAGATTATCCTAGCTGGTCAGCCATTTAGGAATTCAAAACATTGCTACAGACATTCCCAGCTTAAAAATAAGTTTTCCACATCATCGGAAACATGTACGTGCTAAAAAAAGCCTCTTGATGGAAAAACTAGAGATCTGCCCTGTTGGACATACTGAATCTCCTCAGTTCTCACCCCGAGTTACAGGAAATTCAGGACTGCTGATGTCGTCCCTGTGCTCAGGCAAGAGCACTGCATGGCAGTGCTGGCATGTGTGAAAGGCAAAGCTGGGAGTACTCAGGGTTTAAAGAGTGCTTATGAACAGCTTAAAGCATATACTTCCTCTCATTCCAAGACTGTTGAAGCCTACATTGTCTTTCCTTTCTCTCCCTCCAAAGCTTAGGTAGGTGAGAAGCAGACGTTTCTCATGCTTTGGAGAAAACTGTATTCCAGGATATAATCCAAGCCAGGAAACGCCAGATCTGGCCGTCATATACTGGCAATGTCACTGAAGCAAGGAGCATTGCGACATCCTCAGGTAGGGACAGTTTCATTTTTGCTTTCTAGCCACCCAACACTGCAAGTCTCTGTAGGTCCTAGAGAGTAGGAAAATGTACAGGGCTTCTCAAGGAGACCTAGAAACCTCAGGAAGGGGAAGAGTGAGTTAGAGGAGGCTCCTGCCTTGTACTGTTCTGTCCCTCCTGCAAGGATCCATTCTTTTCTCATTTTAATAGGCTGCATAAAGATCACCCTGAAACTTACCCCCAAAACTTCCCTTCAAGGTCCAAAGGCAAACAGGAACCAAAACCAAAATGCCTTCCTCTAGGAATCTTTCTTCGCAGACAATATGAAGCTAAACCAGACAGCTGTACAAAAGGAAAGGAAGAACCAGCTGGTTGGAGTCAGGGACAACCTTGCTGCTGACAGCCCTTCATGTTGTTCCATGCAGGCTGCAGATGAAGTGATCCCTGACAGCTAATGCACCCATGGTCAGCCTGTTCATAGCACGCTGCGAGGCCATGGGCTTCTTGGCTTTACAGATCAGTGACCTTCTCTGCCCAAGCTAAAGTGGCTTTTAGGGGCCACATTTAGAAGCTGGTGATGAAACTAATTGGTGTTTAGGCTATGGGTGGTTTGTTTCAACTCCTTTCCCCTTCCTTGACAGAATCCATCTCTGAAGCTCCAACTGTTTCTCTTTCTGCTGTACATCCACATTTCTCAAGAGTTCAAAATGTACCTCACAATGATTTAACCTTAAATGGCTAGCTAAAAAATTAAAACATGCATCAGCTTTTCCTTGATGCAAGTTTTGCTTCAGAGAAGCAGAACTTGACCCTTGTAGTCTTTGTTCTGGAAGCAGGACACTTAAGACATGAGACTTTCCCAAAGAGCACATAGTTTGGCCTCTTTGAAATGACCAGACTGCAAACCTTGCAAGTATGTAGGAGCTGGTGGTTTTAGCAGCTGTTTGTAGAGTAAACTGCTGCAGACCACTGGCTCATAGCAATGTGGTCCTGGGAGGGAATGAGCAACTCCTGTAGCATCTGGTCATGAAAGCGCTACACCTATAGCTATAGGCATCATCTGGCTGTGAAGCAGCTGGTTTCCCATCAAAAGTTCAACTTCAGGCAGTGTTTTGCCTGTTTCTAGGAACATATGAAATGTTTTCACTCACTCACACCACCTACTTCCAAACAGCCAGTGTGCAAACGGCAGCTTCAGCAAAGGGGCAGCTCTGATCAGCTCCAAAAGCAGTGACAATGACAATCTACATCTGCGCAGCAACTCCAGAGTTGCTTCCCAATATTCAAGACCAGAATTCATGAGAGACAAAAGCTGAGCCTGCCAGCTGTGTCCCAGAACAGACAGCTCACTGTACATCCTTGGCTTGAGTCAGACAGAATATGAACATTAAATTCAGATTGCTTATTTCCTGCAACACACCAACACCTCTCTTGAGCTTTCACTGCTTTTGATTTGCACAACCACTGAGGAAAACTTTGGCAAACCTAGGACCTGCCATAGCCAGCGGGTTGGGTTTTTTTCCGTTGGGGTTTTGGTGTGTTTCCCCCCACCAAGAACTGACATTTTGTCAGTAGGTGTTTGAAACAGCTCATGTTCATATTAGCAGAGCATTAGGCAGGCTCATTAGTGCACCCCAGCGCAGCTGCAGGAGAGCACTATGGTTTATAAATTATGTATGTGTTACAATTAGCTGATTAAAGAATTCCCGAGGAACTATGTGCATGTGCACATAGTAATTCAGTTCTTGCAGCTATTTACATTACTCTTTAGCACTCTGCAGATGCTGCAGCAGCACACTGAGTTTCACAGGTCTGGCAAGGATATTTGGAGAATCTGAGTGGGTGAAAATGAGAGAAAGCATTGGATGTAAAAGGTACCTCTCTCAACAGCAGTGCCTGTAAAAAGAGATGAAGACTCACTAATATGGGGCATTTTAATTCAACAAAGTAATAACAAAAATATGGCTTTTGTCCACAAATAGCAAAATGAATTGTAACTGCGACTGAAAGCATCCCAAGCAACATCAGCTTCTGAAAGCCACAGTGAGCAAGAGATCTCCATCTGTTCACTAGGCTGTAAAAGTACAAGACTTCAGAAGCAGACCTAACTGAACAGATCTTTAAATATTTGAGGAAGTAATTTTCTAGCTACCAAGTGACACGGCTTAAAACAGAGATTAGGAACAGGTTTCAATCACTTATTCTACTATGAAACTTGGGAAAAATCCACTGCAATCCGCTTTTGAAGAAAAGGTTCTGAAATAAGTTGTCCTTCCTAAGTACTACACCAACTGAAACAGGCTGGATTTCTGTCAATCAACTGGTTTGTCCAAGGTGAAAGGCCTGTGCTCTTTCCTCCTCAAGGCAGCTGAATCTTCCTGCATGTGCTTTGCCTGCAAGAGCAAGCTGCCCTTCAACAGCAAAGCACGATCCCCATTGAGCCACTCACCCTGGAAAAGTCCCACCAGCTGTGGCAAAGGGATCAGTTGAAAGCTGGAAGAAAAACAGCAGAACCTTGGTTGATAGACCTCATGTCCTCCTGCATCTTTGAAACCAGTTAATACCCCAGCTCAGAAAGCCTCATGCTGCCCTGCTTCAGTGAAGAGCCAGCTTTGACTGTCTCACAAACTCAGGCTGGTTTGACGTTAATTCTTTAAACGGAGACAGCTGAAATAAGCAAATACACAGCTTGTGAGCTTGCAGGAATATAAAAAATAATGTCTTTGAAGATCAATCTTTCTCTGTCCAAAGCATCATGATGACACGTTAAGAGAGTTTTCCTTTCCCACTGATGAGGTTTTCTGGAGATGAACCGTACAACCTGGCCTAGCAAATTTCCTGCTGTTAACAAGCTGCATATGTAAATAGTGGCTAATGAACAAGGTATAGCTGAATATTTACACAACCTTTTCATTTCTAAGTACATGGCACAGATTATTAGGAAAGGTGAAATCTCCTCAGATAAGACTTTCCACTCTGGAGGTGACTTCCTCTCCCTGAAACGGGGTGACAATCCCAAGCATATAGCAACACTCAGATCTGGCAGACAAGGAAGCTGCCAGCACACAGCACAGCTAGCAAAAGAAAGCAGGATCAACAGTAAAGCAGAGCAGTCCACAAAGCACGACTTTTCCATGGTGGCCTACCTGTGGCAGACGTGCTGCTGCTTGCTTGCCTTTCTTTGGTCTTCGCTAGATAATGCAGCTTCCTACCGCTGCTAAGTTACTTATGTGAGAAGGTGAACCCACTGATTTGGAAGCTACAGTTCTTGTGTGCACTGAAATTTCCTGTGAACAAAAGGTTAAGATCACAACCCACCTTCCTCCTCCTGCTCGACCTAACAAGCACGCAGGCAGCATGGGAAGCTGTCGCTGGGAAAGCCACAGCAAACCTTTATGCCCAGAGCCTGTAGAGGAGCATTGACACCAAACCTGGGAGTTTTTAGTCTGCTTTTGAAAATAAACAGAAGAACCAGAAAGTGAGACCACAAGGCACTTGAGGAAAAACTAAGAAAAGATGACCATGCCACAGGAGAGTGGACATGGCCATTCGCTGGCAATCCGGGCATTCTTCAGAGCAGGGCAGGAGCGACAGCTGGGAGTATTTTACAATGCAAAGAACTTTGATTATAAAAACTTTTGACTTGGCAACCTCAAGATTTTGGCTAAATGAGCATTTACAATAAGGTGTTTATACAACCAAGGAGAACACCTCCATAGTGATCTTAATTGCAGTGATCTAAAATAATATTGGTACAGAACAATTTTTTCAATAAGGTAACAATGTATCAGGTTGTTGTTACCGCCACTTCCACCTGTGTTTGAAAACATCCCTTTCCCTTTTAGCAATCTTATCTGCTTAGATACTCTGCCATGTGCTTACTCCAAGTTCTCACATAGCAAGGCTGACCAGGCATGAGCAAAGAGCCTATGGCACACAGTAACTGTAAGGAAATTTTTGAGCTTATGTTCTTCATTCCCCTTCCCACGCCTTTCCCTCCCATCATCCCTTCTGAAGCCTTCCTTTACTTTCATCATGTCTTAACAGAGCATCTTCCTTCTTTCCCAGGTACCAGGTAGCTGTGCACATGAAATTATTATTCCGAGGCCAATGCTGTACAGCAGTGTACTGCTAGAGTCACACAGAAAGCAAGAATCTCCTGTTATTTAAAACAGTCTAGCCCTTCCTCAGCTCTAGGCTTGAAAGCCTGTGACAATCACTAGGGTCAAAAGAAGCCTCTTATCAGCACTGCAAGGCACATGCAGATTTTGTGTCCTTTACAGGTGGGTATTTTTTCCCTTCACACACTGATTCGTCTTACCTTGTTGCTAGGGAAGTGGGTGCAATTCCACCACTTTCATCATGCCAGAACTGAGGGCTCACTAGGCACTCCACTAAAAACAGGGCCCACACCAGAAAGGACTCTGTCCACCTGAACAGTATGTCAGTTCATGGTAGCTGGCAGCGAGAGCCACACTCTTGCTCAGGTTCCAACTGCCAGACTTGAGAGTCCTGGCATCCTCACACATGGGGATGTTTCTCTGAAGCTGTCCCTTACACACACAACTCTGTTGAATCCATCTACCCATCTGCAGTTTTAAGTATTTGCAGCACAGTGGTGTAAAAGCAATCCTGGTCTTCAATGCCAGGCTTTTGAGCTTTGGGCTAAGAAAACTGCTAAAAAAGCAATTTTCAGACTTTCCCAAGTGTTGCTGTTAACACGCATCAGTTATGTTATCCATCGTTCTGCTATTTTTAATTTGGCCTGCTGCCTCCCCAAAGTAAGCACACAAGGGAAGGTGAGGACACAGTCAAGATCCCAACAGTCAGAGCCATACTCTTGATAATAATAATAGTGATGTTTTAAGTTCACAGAAAGGCATGTTTCAAGGTCTGATTTTTAATAGCCCATGGTTAGAGTGAGGCCTACAGCATAATGCCTTCCTCTCATCAAACAAACACATTTTAGTATCATGACACCATGTTATTCAGTTCTTTTCCTTAAAAAAACCCAAACCAACAAACCTACAAAATTGAATGTCACCATGGGAACAGTCTAAAGGTGATTTTTGGAAAGAGGCTGATTTCCTACAGCTTTTCTGTTGGCACAGAAATAATGTCACTGAGCTGTTATCAGAAGCAAGCACTTCATGAAGTACCATCTCTAAAGATACCAGGCAGTTTAGAAAACATCTTCCCTAATGGTTGCATTTCTTTAGTTTCTGAAGCAGAATAAAGGGCCCAGAAAAGCTTCTTCCCTGTTTTCCTCAGTGACAAACACACCCCAAGCTACCACCAGTGTGATTTAATTCAATCACTCTTGAGCCAGAAATGTGAAGTGAGTGTCAGTACTTAAGGAAAAACTTCTTCTTAGAAGAACAATTAAAACTTAAAGCAGTCATCCTGGTTGGCTGGCTGAACAAACGACACATGTTCACACAAGAATAAGTCAGTCAACCATCTTGATAACGATTTACTTTAAACAGAACCTTGTATGGGTACACTAGACTCAGTCTCATTAAGGAGTAAGTTGGAATTTTATACAGCATGAACCACTGGCAATCTAAAACAGACCCACTGAAGAATGGAATGGAGAATCAAACGCAATGTTTCAGACCCAAGCTCTATGTGCCTTTAATACTTTCTTTTTCCTTTTTTTTTGAGAGAGTGCACACTACGACAGACATTTGCATTTATCATGTTTTTAACTTCTTTTCTAAGGATGAGCTTTCTGAATCTGCATCTTCCAACTCCGCCCTGTGTCTTTTCAGTCCTCCGAGAGATTCAGTGCTCTCACTGCCTGTAGGATGCAAGTCAGCAGTATCCTCTCTTGTGCTCACACTGTAGCTGTTGGAGTCCATTTCAGACAAGCAGCAGTCTTTGTGCAAGTTCCCTCCCACTTGTACAAGGTTGCCATTATCAGCATTTGAGTGCACCTGTAGTCCTTGCGTCACAGCCTCCTGCTCTCCAAAACTCTGTCCATTGCTGAAGCATGAAGGGCGAAGATGCAAGTGGCCATTACTGTGGTTAACCCAGGAGGTGTCGAGGCTCCTCTCCTCATGGTCATCAGTCTGGTTTCTGGGGCAGTGACCTGACATACTACAGATGGCAACAGCAGAGAATGGAGGAACCAGTGAGTGATGGCTTGATGCTGGTTGACAGTTCTGACTATTTTTCTGTTCCACAAGTCCTGCAGTCTGAATTTCTTCAGTACAACTGTTTAGCCCTTTACAGTTAGCTTTTCCATTGAGCTTTTTAGTCTCAAAAGCATGCTCTATACCTCCTCTGCTCATGTCTTCAGACGTGTTTTCTTGACCCTCCATCCATCGCTGATTGTCACATTCATGAGCTTGACCATTACTAGAGTTTTCTATTAAGCCACATTCTTTTAAAGCTTCTCTGTTGTGGCTTTCAGTAGAAAGAGCTGGGGAACCCTGAGGAACTACTGAACTCATGTTCCTAGCATCTTCCTTATTTAGCAAGTGCACTGTACTGTGCCTTCCACTAGTTCCTGGTTTCCCTTCGTCATTCTCTCCATCTCCTCTGGAGGACTCACCATCTTTATTAGCTGAATATGATATATAAGAATAATGAAGCCATTTGTAAGCTTTATAAATTTTTCTCTCCACCGATTCACTGTCTGAACGAGGTGATGTCCTTTCTTTGAGAACTTCTTTGTTGGTTGAACTCCTTTCTGGTGAAGAAGCTGGAGAAGAAGAAAGATCATCTACTTTGATCTGGGGGTAATCATAGATGTCCTCACCTATATAGGGGGTCACATTCTCTGTGTTAGTGCTAGTCCTTTCCTCCTTTTGCACCTTCTGTCGGCGCCTCAGTGCATTACGTTGCCTCATAGATGTGCGTCGTTCATTCAATTCCTCTTCCTCTTCTGTACTGCTGCTGCTGCTGGAACTGCTGGATTCATTCTCCTCAGGACTTGGGGACCGCGGCCGTGGGAAAAGGTCTGTATCTAGTTCTGCCTCACAGGTGTTGTCATCAGAGTCAGACTCATTGGAAAGGGCCAGGAGACGTTTATCCTGATACTTTCTTAGCGCAGAGAGCCTCTGCTGACGGGAAGCCACGTCTTCTCTGGCTGAGGGGGATGCAGTTGATCTTAAGGCCCTTAAGTTATAGGCAGTTTCATCAGACTCTTCAGTTACATGTGGTGGGGAGTGATGCAAAGAGGTGGAGGACTCCGACTCACTGTAAGCAGAGCGTTCACTTACTCCTGCATGGAGCTGCAGGATTGTGCTCTCACTGAGGTCACTGTCTGAGTCAGAACTCCAACCTTCAATCTCCCGGCGCACCAGGGAGTCAAAAAAGGCCATCATCCGTGGATCTTCCTGGACTGACTGGTTGGCATAATCATGGGACAAACCACTGCCACTGTTCAACACAAGACTGATGTACTCTTCGTGAGTGTAGAGGCAACGTGAATCATCCTCAATTCTACCATCCAGATCCCCTGTGCAATCAGGCTGCTTGTAAGGACTCCAGATCTGCAACAGAAAGAAGAAGAAATATCATATGATGTTGAGTTCATGAACTATTATAAGCACTTGAAACAGAACAGTAGCACAAATACCCAAGACAACTGCAAGTTGCAGAATGTTTTTATTATTATTTTTTACCCTCAGACCCATAGTTAAAAGTATTCCAGAGATGTGGGGTTTTTTATTCCCCTTTTACGTGTTTTTTTTGAATCTACTTTACACAACCAGAATCTAAAAGCTCTCACACTGCAGATTACCCATCAATATTTCATTGTGTAGCAATTTCTCTAAAATTGCAGGGCTCTATTTTTATATAATAGAACATGCTTACTCACTAACGGTAAGAATAGTTTGTTGCCTACCATACAGTCTTGGCACTAATGAAGGCACTTGTTTCCCAGGAAACTGGAGTTACTTGTGCCACTGATGTAGAGTAACATTTCATCCAGCTTCATTATCAGTCACACCTGATCAGTCCACAGGGAGCTGAATGTATGGAGGTGAAAAGCAGCGCTGCACTACTCCCTTTAGGGAACAGTTCTGAAGGAAAGAAAGCACCCAACATGCTCTCAAGATATAGCAGCAATTTTAGGTGAAGGAGAAGAGCTTTACTGAAAGCTACTTTTGAAGCAGAGAGAGGTTAGTAACATTGCAGTGTAACAATTTCACCAATAGCAACAGCCTTGACTGTGCTGTCCATCTAGCCTTCCCTCCTTTTTAATGGTGTGTGAGGGAAAAGGAAATAAAAAAAGGCCAAAGAAGGTACACCAATATCACAAAGAAACTGGTAATCCATAGCAAATATAATAGTTGGTTCTACTTACCTTTCTCAGTTTTACTCGCAGATTTGGGGGCAATACGATCAAGGCATTCATTGGACAACACTATCATGTTATTCTTTATTTGGTGGTTAACGTGATGCACAACACTTAATGTAAGCAGAGCTAATATGTAGCTTATCCACCATAGTTCCCTAATGTTCTGCTTATAAAGTATCGAATTTCAATCATGCTTTGGTTTTACCATGCTAACAAGCTCAGGGAAAAAAACTTTACGCCAGCTGTCTATACCAGGTTGGCCTTTTTGAATAGACTTTGGCAAAAACATCTAACTCTTTTCCCAACATAGTCAAATTTTGTTCCAAGTAGACAAAACCACTAACAAAAAGTGTTTTGCCTGTGTAAACGGCATAATCAGCTTTCATCTCACAGATGCGTAGTTAATACATGCAGCATAATCTGATACTACCATGATAAGCACTATAAAAAGTACCCAAGAGAATGCCAGTAATTCTGTATTCACAGACTTTTTCAGCAATGTACAGTAAGATCTTACACCTTTAATACCGGAAGTAAAATGTAATAAATCGTCTTGCAGCTACATGTTCAGTACAGCCAAATTTAAGATGGACAGGTAACCTTTACTCTGGAATTCTCTCAAACTTGAATGCCTTTACTTTGCATCCTCTGTAATTTATGGTTAACAGAGCTTCTATGTATGATCTGGCTATGTAGATAAAAGAGACACTATTCCAAAATTAAAGTGGGCTGCAGATATACCTTTTATCAGTACGGCAACCATCAAGCTGCTTTTCAGAGCAAAGGCAAAGGTATTCTACATTGCATTACAGTACATTAGCCTGTTCCTAGGAGCATGCTTCAGTGTCACGGTGTATTGGCTATTTGTACTTCATTGCTATTTTTATTTGCAATACTTATGCAAATTCTCTTCTAGTACAGTTCATTAATCTACTACTTGAAACCAGACAGTCTCTGTTGCTTGATTTAACTACTGCACTTAATAGACACATAGCTCAAGGGACAAGCACCAAGTTTAGATAAAGATAACAAAACCCAACCTAAGCCAACGATGTACAGTTTCATCAACCATACTTAACCTTTTTGAATTATTCAACAGAACACAAAGAATCTCTTCTCATCCTCTAATTATTTCCCATGCTCCACTTCTTAAAGACAACGTAGGAAAGAGTCCTCTCTCAGTGGATGCATGAGAGAGATTGTTGATCTGGGAACACACCACATTTTTAAATGAAAAAACAGGAACCCTATTTGCCCAACAGACTATTCTGCATTGCAGCCTTCTTGACAATTTTACTAGCAAATGTTCAGTACCTTCTTTCAAAACGTCAGCTCTGTTCTCCTCTTTGTTCCACTACTGAGTGGATCAACAAGCGGATCAGATCTTTCTGCATTTAAGCAGCATATACTTTTTTGTAAATGCTTCATACTGCATGCCTGGACAAGCAGGTAGGCACGTCCCTTTCTCCAAGAGTCTTAGGAGTATCAGATCGATTCATTAGGTTTCAAAACTACTTTCATTTTAAGCAAGAGAAGAACTGGAAAACTCTTAGATTGTGTATGAACCAATATAAATGGAAGAGAGGTAGTCTGCTCTGAAGTACCTCTGAGAAAGGCCTGTTTTTAAATGAAATGTTACCTAAAAAGGTACATAAACTATGCACAGAGAAATCCCACATGCTTACTAGTCTATCAGATCTTTCTCTTCAGTCTGCAAGCATCAGAGAAAATACAGCAGTGTTTTATATTTTAAAGATAGCTACAAAGAGTCCATAGTGAGGCTTCTTCCTTTCAAGACAGATTTGTTCACAGAGAAGGAGTAAATAATAAAGAGAAGTCAAGGGAACTCAGGATGAATCAGTCTGTACAGTATCAGATGTCTCTGGAGATTTATATTCCTACTTCTTAGACATTTTGCCATGAAGGAGTACGCGGGCCTGCCAGAAAGAAATCAGACTCAAAATCTATCCTTGCCTTTAAACTGGCAGCAACTGGCCCAGTACACTCTGTGGCACTTCTTTGTAAATGGAATGACTTGGCCTTTTTCTCATCCTCTGACTGACATCACATTGAGGAAGAATGCAAGCAAATTGGAGAAAATAAGTTGACAAATCATGCCACTGAAGCAACAATCTATCAAGAAGTTCTTTCTCTGTTAGAGGATTAAGGAGCTGAGTATCACTCACTGATGCCCTGAGTATGGATATAAAAATAGGAACAAAATCAGAGGAGTACAAAACTGGTTCTCTGCTTCAGCAGAGATGCTTCAGAGAATGCCTTTGAATTGCTTGTATTCCATGGTAGGAACCCCCCAGAATTTAAAGCAAAGAAGTAGTTATGTCTGTAGTATGAGAATAATTAAACCCAGCTATATTAGATGATCTGATTTGGAAGAGGCAGCTAGCCACAGTGACATTAATCTGTCACCATAGCAACATTGGCAAATAGACTTTGCTGTCTTTGATACAATGATGGTTTTTAAACAAATGGGACCTTCAACAGTGGTGCCTAGATACACAGTATTCCATTTCCAATTAAAATCACTATTTCTTTCTGAAAACCCTTATGCACTTTCCTCTATTTTATCTTTTCTGGAACTTTCCTTTAACCACATAATTCTCCATGGTCCTCCTCTAAGCCCCACACATCAGAGGGAATGCCTCATTTATTTCTCCCACAATTAGTTCTCCTGCCAGCACATCCCAATGTCTCACACAGTTAACTGTGGGGAAAATGCTATTTTTCTGTTTTACATTGCTTTAGCCCTCACGGTGAATGCTTACTGCAAATGATAATTTTTGTTCACAGCTGCGCTTTTCTATTTTACTGAGGCTCAGGTTTCTGAAATGCAGGGCAATGAGCAATTCATATGGGTTGATGTGTCCAGCACACACTGTCTGGAGTCAAGGCTTCTAGTATCCTTTATTAACGGGCTTGTTGAGTCTTACTTTAGGTTTCTGAAACCTCCTCACTTGAATATTCAGGTATACACCCCCATCTTATCCACTGTATTCTTAGTCCTAGCATAAATCAAACCCTAAGCCACTGAGTTACTGCATTATACTCCTGCAGGTTCTTTACAACAAAATAAAACTAAAGCAAAAAAAATCATAACCACAAAGGTCAAAATAATTTTTGTGAACACTTCATTTCAGCAGGGGTAGGCCTGAGATGAATTTGTATCTCATTTGCAATCAGCATTAAAATAGCAAGTGTGTTGGCAGAAGCACGTGGAAATACTGAATGGTTTGTCTGTATCGTGCCTTGATGCTGGTGCTATCAGTTCTTCACTTCTGGAAGTACTAAATTTAGGCCAGATAGTCTCTAAGAATTTAAGGCTCTACAAACAGCTACTAGCATCCACATTTTTAATTCATCACAGAGTTTCCATGATTGAAGGAATGTAATATACCAGCCAGCCATAGTGAAGTTACCTTTGGTGATTTAATTCCAGAAAGATTTTTTGGAGACACTTTAAGGACAGTAAAAGGAAGGCCACTGGTTAAGGAACTGATTAAAACAAACAAAACCCAACAAAACAGGAAATCATAGAAGAACCTAAGTATATTTTTTATTTATGCCTCTCCCTCTTGTCATCTCAACTTCTCCAAGCAAGCACATCAAGCATTAGTATGGGAAAAAGAAAGATAGCCATGCAAGGGAATGACTTGTGTTCCCAGCTGGTTTTAATGCATTAAATATCCCCCAAGAAGGGCTGATGTTGTGTTTCCTGTTTTGCCCTTCTGCTAGGGGCAGTTACTAGCTCACAGCTTATCTGTAGGAGTAGCTGGAATGAAGAAGAAACCACTATTGTATGGTCACTCACCAACCACTATTCACTCAGTACCTTTAAAGAGCAAAGTTATGAAGTTCAGACAAGGTATGAACCTTAAAACAACCTGATCCCCAAAGAAGGCATATTAAAAGCTAAGGCAAAATGACATACAACACAAAAGGGCAGGAAGTTCTGGCTTGCTAACAAATTTAATACATTAAACATCTTTCCCTTAATTTATTTCTAGCTTGCAATGTTTGGGGAATTCAGTTCCTTCAAAGCAGCTACACAAGTTCCATTGCACATACTGTGACGGAACAGGAATTCTCTTCTCAGGAAGCATTCAAGCAGAGGTGTCTTTGAAAGAGTTACACAACCTGTGACTGAAGCCTTAATTGAACTAACCTTCTAATCACTAGGCAAAAAAACCCCACCAAAATCCTAGCAGAAGTAGGCAAAAGCAACACGGGATGTTTATACCAATGCTAATCCAACAGTCTAAGCACACTCATGCAGGAAGGATTCTTAGGGCGAAGGGTCAGCAGATCTAAAATCCAAAAGGGAGAATTCAGGCTGCATGAATCAAGTTCCCAAAGCAAAAAAATAGCTTCTGGCAAAACTGTTGTTAAACAGTGTCAGTTTGACTGCTTGGAAATTGAAAAGTCAGTGAGCTGCTGACATTGCTCAGTGCACTTCTGTTCAAACCTGTCAAGAGCGACACAGATGAAAGAAAAGTAGAAAAGTAAACGAAAGGACCAGTGGAAGTCAGAAGAGAAGGAAAGCTGAACTAGAGTCAGAACCCAAATGCTGATAGCAGCTGTAATGCAGGTGATTCACCATGTCACTGGGCCATGGTCCGAGGGTTTTAGGACAATGCTGGATTGTAAGCTGCAGACCAATAAAAAGCTCTTTGCAGAACCAGTTCATTCAGTCAACTTGTAGCTAACTGAAGCATTTACTAATACTCAAATGACCTTATTTATAGTCACATGCAGGTAAGATTTTAATGAAGTCATTCAACAAATAGACGCAGCATTAGTTCTCATTATCCTACTTAAAAATTAAATGGTTCTGGTTTCTTTCAACTTTTTGACAGCCATAAATTATAGCAAAATTTCTATGGCAGCAGAATACAAAGAGCATTAGAGTAGTACAATCCTCTGCCTCCCCACCCTTAACCTTTGTGATGAGAAATGACAACAAAGTTTCTGTGCTGCCTCCACAATATTGGCTGTCTTTCTTTAAGGAAAGAAGGTTTCAGAACTTTACCATGTTTGTTATCTCTTTACATTCCACGTAAGAAAGCACACACTTTCTAAAAATACAGTACATTGTTAAGGATTCACAAATGAGGCATTGTGGAAGATATTAAGAGCCCTGTTTCCTCTGGAAGCCACAGAAAAGTACGTTGAATTGATTCAATGCAGAAGTGTGTATAAAATTTTAGAAGCCTCCTGAGGCAGTATTAGGCTAAATTCAGTTCGGTCAGGCCCGGCTAAGGCTCAACAACACTCTGTGGAGAGATTTTTATTAAATTTCAGCTCAAAGTACCAGAAGTTTTAGGAGATCACATTACAGCTGTGACCAAACTCTCCAAAGAAGGACCGTTCATGTGATACTTCAGTTATGTACAGAATGAACCATTACAAAAATAGTTCCTTTTTCAAAGCACAAATACAGGAAATTCTAATGGTATCCCTAATCTACAAAACTTTTTAAATTGAAATGGAGTTTGAAGTTGAAGTGCTCAATTAAAAATTTGCATCAGTTTAGCCAGCAAGTGAGACCTGACAAAACAAGAGGAGAAGACAGCATGGATGTGGAAAAGAAAAATTTCTCTTAATTTATCTTACCTTTATAATCTTTTCAACACCAGAAGAACAGATCATGTAAGTGTGAGGATTAAACCGGACTTGGTTTACAATTGACCGATGACCTTTCAATACCATAAAAGCACCATTGACGACCCTGCCAATGCCACCTAGGGGAAAAACAAGCACACATTGGAATGAATAATTAAATCTTTATATTGCTTTCATTTAAAGACATACTATATTTGACAATGCACTCCAGCTTTATTTTGCAATACTTTAAGGACTGTGCTGGCTGCAAAATTCCAATTTTATGAGCAATGACCCCACGAAAAGCATCCTTCCTGCAAATTAGGGCTTGGAGGCTAGCTTTGATTCAACAACCTAAACAAACAATGAAGGTTTTTGACCTAATATGACAAGTATGTGAATAAGAACAACATACATACTTAATGAAATCACCAGTGAAATGGTAGTGCCTAAGGCATGACCCTACTCGGTTTGCAAATTTGAAGCAGAGACAAATAAAGAGCTTGACTTTTTTAAACAGCTATATTCTTTCTTTGTTTGGGTTTTTGTTTTGTTTTTTAATCAGCAATTCATTACTGTCACAGGTGACTCTGGTCTGACAGGTAGGCAATCTTCAAGGGTACTAACACTAGCTGCTACATTACAGCTGGACTTTGCACAGCATTCCCTAGACTAGGATCTACAATGACTCTTACTTCTGTGAATCAAGCTTAGAGAGGGACATGAAACAATACATCTGACTAGAGGGTTGTATCATTCTTTGCCACAAGGCAGGGAATTAGCTGAAGTGGAATGCTTTTGTGCTAATGGTAAAACCCAAAACAAGCCAGACAACTCTTCTGCTTGGTCATTGACTCTCAGTAGGTATCGCCAAAGCAAGAAACTCCCACAGTAATTTTTTATGCTCATGGATTCACTATTAAAACCACTAGAAAGCACATCTGTGCATCTGAATGAACAAGTGCCACTCAAGATGTTACAATTAACATCTTCAGTGAAAGAACACAAAACTTTTTAAAGAGGGGAAGTAAAAAACTGTAAAAGGTCATAAGAACACCTTACAGAAAGTTCAAACAATTTCATTAGCTTTTGTGCTATTTACAGTTATCTCAACATTAAACAAGTGAACTTTATGTTCTCTATGCAATTAGTGAGCATGTGTTCAGCCCCTCACCTCTTTAAAAAACTCAAAAAAGCACTCTATCCCTTCCACTCATTATAGGTACACTCTGAAGACCAGACTGAAGTGTAATGTGGTGTGCAAGCCATGATAAGGATTTAGAAATGAGAAGTCAGTCATCTAGCTCCTAAAAAAGCCTCAGACACATATTCATACTGCTTCTGGAAAATGTTCTGTTTGCACAAATCAATTTTTGCAGACCAAACTGCACTCTCACGGCACTTTGGAACAGAAAGATAACGTGCCTGAAAAAGGGAGAAGAGATGGCGACTAACTCCAAAACACATGACAACTTTAAAGACTTAGTATATAGAATTAAGTCTCATTTAAAATTAAGAAAACTTGAACACTATCACTCCAGTTAACTTCCAAATATGTGCATCAAAGCTGCACTGTGTCTGAGCTACCTGGAACAGCTCTCTTACTTGGGTAGATTTGTATTTTCTGTAAAAGTTCCACCATTGGAGCAAGATTTCACCAGTGTAAGCAAAGTTGATCAAGAAGTAACTGAGACCAAGAAGTAACTGACTGGAAAGCCAACTTCATTAAATGTCAACTGGGTTCTTTTAATTTCTTTTCCATTTTACGAAACTCTTCACATCCTTTCATTCTGCTCACCCTGCTAGACATACATGACCACATTTATGGCTGATGGCAAGTTGCCTTACTCCCACAGCATTCCTTCCAGCCAAATCACAGCTGTCAATCCCATTGCATCTACCAAGTCAGTGGTAGACGGTTACATCAAGGCCAGTTCTCAACGCATTTATCTTGACCTAGCAGACAAATACTCCAGGAAAGGCCTCAGGAATGACGAGAAAATTTGCTTGGAGAATGTTTCCAAGTCTGTAAGTTATGCCTAAACCAAGTTTTAGCTTTCCATGGACTCTAGCTGCTAGTACAAAACAAGAAATACGGCTTTCATGCAAGACACAAAAGCAAAATTAGACACTGAGCAAAAAAACTATTATAAAGAAAATCAAATACAAATTTAGGGCACCAATATCTTGGGCTGCATCGCCAAGTCAGTCATTGACATCTTGCGGCATTGTTAGCAGAGTGAATGAACACATGGTTATTTTCCTAGTAAAACAATGAAAACAGTTATTTAATACCAGAACTGTCTTCTAGCATTAAACTTTAACCATTTATCGATACACTAAGAGCACTGGATGAAATGTGCACAGCATGCCATGTCTAAAATGCAGCTGTCCTTAGGCTGTAGTCAAATTCAGCCAGAGTCTGAAGCCCAGAAAGCCAATCAAATCCTGGGCTGCATCCAAACTAGCACAGCCAGCAGGTCAAGGGAGGTGATTCTTCCCCTCTGCTCAGGTGAGACCCCACCTGCAGTACTGCATTCAGCTTTGGAGTCCCCAGGATAGGAAAGACATGGACCCATTGGAGAGGGAGGGTCCAGAGGAGGGCCACAAAAAATGATCAGAGGGCTGGAACATGTCTCCTACAAGGAAAGGCTGAGAGAGTTGGGGTTGTTCAGCCTGGAGAAGACAGGGCCCTGGGGAGAACTTATTACAGCTTTTCAATAAAGAGGAAAATGATAAACACACAGAGACTTTACTGAGGCCTGTAGTGAGAGGAGAAGGGGCAAAGAGTTTTAAGCTTAAATATCAGATTTATACTGGATATAAGGAAGAGTGGTGAGACATTGGAATGGGCTGCCCAGGGAAGCTGTTGATACCTCATCCCTGACAGTGCTCAAGGCCAGGCTGGAGCAACACGGGCAACAGCCAGGCAATGGCTGTTTGAGCAACCTGGTCTAGCGGAAGGTGTCCCTGCCCTTGGCAGGGGTGTTGGACTCAATGCACTTCAACGTCCCTTCCAACCCTAACTGTTCTGATTCTATAGAGGAACTCCAAAACTTTCTGCTTTAATATTGAAGTTCCCTAAATTTCTTTTAAGCTGTTAACAACAAAATCAGAGGAACGCAGAACTAGAACATACTTCACTCTTCTTACAGTGAAGGTGAACTTTCCTACAAAGCCCCTTAAAACATCTAACTGCCCAATTACAGAAAAGTCCCATAGAAACAAATTACTGAAATTAAAAATTTTAGCAGTCAGCTTTTTCTAGTAGATGAGAGGTTTTAATTATTTAAGCCGAAGAGTACTGACTTCAGCAATACTCTGATAATCTTTGTGCCAAATATAACAGACTGCCCCAGAAACTCATTTTTGGACAATCTCTTGCTGATTCAATTTTATTCTACCAACTTCTGTAATCTTAAGCAATGTCTCTAAGTAAGAACTTAATAGAGACCCTTCTACATCATCATCCTGACAGTGGTCCCTTCATTTTATAGTAGCCCAGCAAAGTTAGTATTGTATTACACAAGTATCTGCATGGCAGACATATGCCTGTATCCAGACTTGTCTGGAATCCCCTGGCCTCTCAGCAGAGGCTTCGTTGCAGCCACAGAGCTTCTCGCCATCTTGCAGTGCGAGTTCAGTTCCCTTACATCTCCTGGCAAAAAAAAAGAAGCGCATCTGTACATTTAGTGAAGGTTGGCCATAAATTGCTCAAATTCCTGAAGCCATTTTCCTTTTTCTGCATGCAATAATTTCTATTTATTTCTGCTGTCTTCACTTAAACTGGTATTTTTATTTGTATTGTTTCAGAAGAATTGACCTCTGCTATCCCAACAACACTCAAATTTTGCTTCTGAGGTTTGGGAGGGTTTATTTAGGGAATGGAGAAGGGGTGTTGTTTGTTTGCTTTCGAATTTAGTGGCATGCACAGGTCCTACAACTGTTTAAGTTGGCAGCTTTTATATTCTTAACACAGTTACCATGTGTATAAGCAGTATGTAAACAGAAGCCATTAGCTTACATATATGTTATTAATGCGTATATGTATAATACATATGTAATACATATATTTTTAAAAAGTCTTAAAGTTTTCAGAGGCTGATTACACTGATTTTAGAAGGTTTTTGTCATTCTAACCTCTAACTAATGGAGTGAAGGAATGGAGGCATACTAGCTGGTTTTGCAATACGTTCCAAAAATTGCTATGCTTTGAGACTGTTCTGAGTAGTGGTTTAGTGTTCTAGCTGTGCTGATCAGTTTTTTTGGTCTGCTTTTATTTGCTACACAATGTGACATGTCAAGAAAATCCTTCTTCCTCTACACGCTACAAATAAGTGCCCCAAAGAGGGCAATACAAAGTCTCAAAAAATTCTTTAAAATTATATTCCAAAATCTGACCAGATGGGAGAAATAACTTATAAAAGCCTAAATCTGAAGTGTACATTTTAAAACAGACCTCCCCTACATGTGTTTGACAAGAATACCATGGCAACACAAGGCCTATCTACAGGCTCCAAAAGACAGAAGGCAGAAATAATACAATTCTTTGAAGCAAAAGTAGATGTCCACTAAGTTGCCAAAGTGATTACTTCTCAGTTAGCTTTATTACTTTATGTTTTAAATATTATGCTAATGAAACCCTTGTTAATTATATGGTTTTGTAAATATTTATGCAAATGACTTGACATCTCACATATTGA
The DNA here is from genome assembly GCA_025447955.1 of Psilopsiagon aurifrons. NCBI lineage: Eukaryota > Metazoa > Chordata > Aves > Psittaciformes > Psittacidae > Psilopsiagon > Psilopsiagon aurifrons. The sequence continues at coordinate 49,539 of JAOEHY010033385.1, forward strand.
GAACATTCTGGATGGTAGATACCAACACATCTTAAAAAACTCTAGTAAATCATAATGAAGGAGAGCAAGATACTTGGACAGCAATCTGACTTCCATGCTCAAGCTCCACAACATGTAGTAGTGTTTAAAAAAAATCCAGAAGAACGAATTATTTGAAGGACAAGGTAAAAAGGGAGGTGACATATTATTAGGAAAAGAGCCCTAGAGGCAAAATCCTGTGAGAATGTAGAACAGTCTCTAAACTAATGGAAGCAGCGTTATTCCAAACATTTAAAAAACTGTCAAAGCACTGGAGAACCTGCTGGGATAAGGAACAATCCTCTACTGGCTCTGTAACAGAGGAATTAAATGACCTCATTAAGAAGAAGTCCTTTCTAACTAGGACACTGAAAAAGAAGAAGCCTCACTGGTTGTTCATATAAGGTAGAAAGACGTTCAACAGACTAAAGCATAACTTCACACAAGCCTTGTGAATTACTTGAAGTGCTGAAAACTCCTGAGAAGAACCAGCTGCCAGCGTGCCATGGCATACCATTCCAGTGCAGTACTTGGCACTAGAGTAGAAAGCTCATTTAAAATTAATTTGGTTTTCATGAATAATAATCCAGGGCATATTTAGACTGTAGATGACTGCCCTGCATTTGAATCCTATGAGGTCATGATGCACTAACGGAAGAGAGGTACCACATTTTGGAAAGCAAATACACAGCAGATAGGGCCTCTGCTTTTGGTGCTGTAGATTATGCTTAGACTCCTTAAAAATTCTCTTTCTGGTCACTCAGACACCTGTATTTGTCTTGTACAATGCATGCCAACAGATACTTTGCTCCTCAGAGACCCATATGCAGAGAAACTAGATTTAAACATAAGCACTTTTGCCTGAGAGCACAGAGCCCTGCAGCATCCCATCTAGTGACATCAGGAAAATGACTCCAGCTCTGGCAGCAGTCAGGGCAAGTTCAGGTCTCCTCAGCAGCGCAAGCAAAACTGACTTTGGTCTCATCATATATGGGGCAAGAAAAAGGGCTGGCCAATATCTTTTCTTCTCCTGCAAGCTAAGAGGAGACAGTTTGGAAAAGGCACCAGGGGACTCCGGCCTAGTACTTCTGCTATTATATGAGAAAGCAAAAAGGTAGTGTCACCCCACAAGAAAGCAGCTCCAACTCACCTGCAGACTGCTTCCTTTGCCACCTTCAAACCCACCTTCCACCTCTCAGGTAAGGTGAAGGATCAGTGTGGCCTTGCAGAGCTTTAGCAAAAGCACAGGGATCAATGAGCTGGCACTTGCTTCAGGCAACCTGTCTTTCCAGGCAATTACCCACTTCATCTAGACTATATCCAGAACCAGCTCTGTAGTGGTCTCATACCCCGGCAGAGGTTCCAAAAGCCAAAGTAAAAATTCACATTTAAAACATCAAGAGAATATGCAGACAGCTGTACTGGTAGTGGCTAATTTTGGATGTATATTTTCTCCCTTATTTTGTTGCTGTTAAGTATCCGCCATATCCATCTACAACTTATCTATACCAACCCTCCCACTGCTGTTATCACCAGTACAGCTGAACAACAATATAAAAGCTAAGACAAATTACTATAGAAATAAACTTTGGCACACCCTTTCCTCTTTGTCCTCTTTTCTGGGCTGACGAGATTGCTTTTCTGTGTGCTTAATTGTATAGGTCACAATGATTTTTACAATATTATTGGAACCATGCAAAATACCACCACCAGCTATGCTTTCTGAACATAAAGGGAATAAAAATAAGTGAAATTACTACACAACTGAATTTATTTTTTAAATGAAGGTGTGAAAACTGCTTGCCTGTGCATTTATTTTGTACTGGTAGCTGCAAACATGTTCAGTAAGAGAAAAGAGCTTTGGTACAATCAGGTGGCTAGATGCTGGGGACTAAGGCTTCTCCAGCCACTCCCAGTGCTCAGTGTTATCTTCAGCTTTCTAGTGCTAAATTAGATATTAAATACACTGAGGCAGTGAGAGAACCTCGTGGATGCTGAATGTTCTTCCAAGCGGCTACAGCACTCCAAAGCACCCAACACTGCCTTGTTTTCCAACAGATGCCAGCTAGCCGGGACATTTCCACAGGTTTCTGGTGTTTCAAGTCACATGGCATGGAAACCAGTCAAAATTCCACTGAATACAAGAGCCCCTTTTACACTGCCCCATGACTTACTTGCTGTGATAATCAAACAACTGTTCATAGCACACTATGGCAAACACTGACCTGAAGGAAAAGACAAACTACAGTCCTGAAAGTAAAACAGTTTAGATCCCAAGACCATACCTTAGAAATACAAGCCTTCCAGAGAACTCTCCCTGTTCAGCCAGATGGCTTCCCCCTGCCCCAGCCTAAATGGTATGTATATATGCATGTCTGCCCATATATAAAACCCTCAAAAACAGCTAAAGGCATTAAGAAACTCTTAATCATCTATTATTCTTCTTCTCCTATCATTCTGGGACTTTGAGAACTTAAACCACAAGCTGCCTCCAGTAAGATAACCCTGATCAAATCTTGTGAAAAGATCCATTGCTGAATTTTTCAAGCCTAAAGAGGTCTGCATTTACAATGACCAATGAGGAGGAAAAAAAGGGGAAGAAGAATTTCATCAGTTCTGCTGAAAATTGGTGCAAGTAGTTTAGTAACTAGACCACAATGACAGGCCCTTTCTTGCTAGCACTTACAGTCAAAGACAGAATTAAAAAGGGACTCTGAAATGCACTGTGCTGTTCTGATTTCATGAAGTTTTTCAGAAGCCTGGTGACAGCCTGCTAACGTAAACTGAAGGAGCCCCAACTGTCTTCTCAATCACAAATAAATATCATACCCCTCACACAGCATCTTCGAGCATTATTTCTAAAGCAAGAGACAAGCTCTGAGTTGCAAAGATGATTCAGAGTAGTGGGTGAGGAATGTAAATTCCATTTTGCAAAACATTTGGCCTACTAAGCCCTCTATTACCCCACCAGACATGTCAGGTTCTGTCTTGAACAGGGATTCTTTACCAGCTAAGAGACTGTTTATAGGAGTTTGGTTTAAATGCTACCTGAAGTGCTTATACAGTAAGAGTCTTGCTGGGCAGGACATGTAGAGCTGATGTCTCTTCTCACTTCTAGCTTGCCTCGGAGTCAAGTAAAAGCTGTGGAAACTCAGGACTGCTTCTGCCAGACTAATGCATTAATTTTCTAGAAACTCTACCCCTGAAGAAAATATGTATTTTATGTGTGTGTATATATACACATTTTAAAGAGGAAATTGGCTAACAAATTCACCAAACTGGCAATTACTTCTGCAGCACAGTGCAAAACTGAGTAGTACCTGGATGGAGAAGAAAGTGGAAAAATGATCAAACTATTCCATCTTCAAGAAAAGACAAAAGGTGGTAAAAGAGCAACCGCCCTTCTGGCATAGGAAATCCTGGCCTATTTAGAATAATCTAAGATTGTGGAGGGAGACAGCCAATGAAACTCTTCAACAGAATAGCTTCCTAAGCAACCTAGGAAATACTTTTTCATAGACCTTCCTGCCCTGAAGTAAACCCTGTTTAATAACTGGACTGAACCAGAACACTGGCAGAGTTTCCAACTGAGGAGTGACTCAAGGCAACCTACTGGGAGGACACCTCTAATGTATTATTTAGGGGGGAAAATAACCCACCCAAAACATAAAAAAACCCAAGAAAAACCCCAAACCACAGAAAAACCCCATCAAAACCCAGCATATTTTTTAATTTTCTTGGCAAAATACCAACATAGGTAACCACATTCCTCCAGCTTGAAACATGTTTGAAATTGTCTGACTGGTGTGTTTCTTCCCGCTTTACTCACCTTTTGTGTAGTAATGTTACTAACCACTAGATAGCTAGTACTTGCTGCACCTGTAGTTAAGCAAACTATTTCAAGAGTTACTTTTAAAGGTGCAGCTCTGTGAAAAAGTTTAGGCTTGCAAAAATTTGCTATTTACAAACAGCTGATGTAACTTAAGGGAGTTGTATCATAAATATTTATAGCAACATCATGTCTGAATTCAACTGGAAGGTAAAAATCAGATATTTTTACTTCAAATGTAAACCAAGGACATTACACCATCCTCTCTAGTTTGTACAGTATTTTAAATGAAAGACCACATTCCACCCCCTCGGATCACATACCCAATGACACTCCAATTTTAAGCAAGAATATGAGAACAAGGAGTGTTCCACTGAAGCAGAAGCTTTTCAAGGTCTCCACATCCCTACAGAAAGACTCTCCAAGAAGGCAGCACAGCAACCCCTCTGCCTGAAGAGCAACCTCTCTCTATTCTGAGCCACAGGATGAGATATGAGAGTTTCATCACATCCAAAACAGGCACAGCCCTTCAAGAAGTGAATGGAGAAAAGAAAAGCTTCAATAAGCCTATCACAGGTGACTTGGATGGCCAATGAGCTACTTGCTGAATCTTCATGCTTATCAAAACAGATCTTGGTAAGTTTCACTAAAACATTTCAGTAAGAGAACTGCTCAAATTACAAGAGACTAAGACATACAGGTTCCTACTAGGGATCTTCTGCTCCCATTATGCAACCGCAGAGGACACTTGACAAAAAGTAACTCATTTTGTAACTGAGATGTTGCAAGTTTGCCGAAACCCTTCCTCAAGTTACCAGAACCAGAAACAAGAAAGGGGACCAAACCACAGCTGATGTTGTTTTGTGGTAATTCCAGCTACCACACTGTGCAAAGGTCCCAGATAAAGAGTTCGTCATCTTCAGCTGCCCGGGGAAGAAGTTTTCAAGTGCCTCACAGCCAGATAAACACAAAATCTCAAATTCCTAATTTACAAATGGAGTCAGGACAAGTATAGAGACATGCATAAAATATAAACTTACAGTCCACACATAAAAACTTAAAGATAAATAACTAATTAAAAAGTATGTAACCTTTGTTTTAACTTTGTATGCAAACTTTGCTTTAAGAGGAAAATCCATGAGGAAAATCCATAAGTAGTAGTAAACCAGTGTCAACTGTAAAAGAGAATCGTACAAATTCAAAAGGAATAAAGGGAGACGTCTCTGTAGACTCTATGCAAAGATAAAAGGCCAAGGTACTGGTATATTTACCACGACCATCTTCAGGACTTTGGGACTGCAACATCAAATGTTGGTTAAATAAGCAATTCAAAATTATAATGGCATTTTCCTCAAAACCCTGCCATTAACCAAACCTTTCAGAGGCTAGGCATCCTCTCGGATGCGGATTACGCAGCCATGATTAACAGCCTTCGAAAATGAAACAAAATATTTTCATTTTACCTCTAACACAGCTTGTAATTTGCTCTCACTATTGCTAAAGCACCTGAGACTACAGGATAGCATTCAATTGTACTTGATACCTCTAAAACGTACAGTTTAAACTGTCAGAGCCATTAAAAATAGAACTGGTAGTGCATTTTCTCAAGTCTTAAGGCTTTCACTCAAGATTCAACACCCTTCTAAAAAGCCCAGCAGTTTGTTTCAACAGAAAAGATCTGCTGACATTGTATGGTTTAGAGCGTCATACTGCCAAACCCTACACAATACTAAACAATATCAAATTAGGCACTGACCAACTGTGCAATCTACGACACTACTATTACATCCCACACACATTGGTGCTTTTCTTTAACACTCCTCGCCTATAGTTTCACACGGAGCTGAGCTAGTGCTATTTGCTTTGCATGTCTGCCCCAGCACTGCAAAGGGCTGGAACTCGAAAGTGGTGATTTCCACCAGCTGATAGCGCTCTTCAACTCAGAAAGTGAAACAGCATAACTGCTCTGCATCAGAAATCAGTGGGAGGGGTTTGGTGTAAGAGGAGAGAAAGAGGGGAAGAGAGGCAGGTTTCACAGGTGAACAACCTTTAACAGCACCATTTTACATTGCAAGCTTCATTATGAGATGAAATTTCTTCGTAACAGATCCTAAGTTCCTTAGTGAACTAGCTTAGATGAACTTAGAAGCAGCAGAGCTGGTAGACAAGAGGGAAGAAAGACACACCCTGGTCCAGCCACAGCTCTTTCCCTTCATCAGCTCATCTAGAAAACTTAAATGATCATTAATGAGACAAGAAATATAATCAGTACAATAAAATATTCAAATGGCATTGGCCCGTTATCCAGAGATTGGATTAGGCATCTGTAAACTCTCTTCATCCACCTTTCCTCAGAATTACCCTAGATTCAGAGGCTAAAACCAGGAGAGAAGGCTGCGTGGAGATCTCATAGCAGCCTTCCAATATCTGAAGAGGGCCTATAGGGATGCTGGGGAGGGACTCTTCATTAGGGACTGAAGTGAGAGGACAAGGAGTAACGGGTTCAAACTTAAACAGGGGAAGTTTAGATTGGATATGAGGAAGAAATTCTTTAC
>JAOEHY010033387.1:0-18325 GCA_025447955.1 Psilopsiagon aurifrons
CAGGGATGGGGCAGCCACAGCTCCCATGGGCACCCTGTGCCAGCACCTCAGCACCCTCACAGGGAAGAGCTTCTGCCCAAGAGCTCACCTCAGTCTCCCCTTGGGCAGGTTAAAGCACAGTCTCCAGCTCAGATTTCTGAGACAGAGCAACGTTGGCAAGGTAACCTCATTCTCTTCCCCAAAATGAGTTATCCCTAATTCAGGAGCAGTCCCTAGCTCTGTGGGAATATGCATTAGGATGATTCTTGGACTGTATCTAAAAGAGAGACTTTCAGAGGAACAAATGCTAAACTCAATGAAGAGAGCAAAATCCCTCTGCTTGTTCCAAAATCCTCCCCTTTATAAAAGCAGGGATCTAGCAAAATTTGAATTCTACACAAGCATTGCATGTAAAACTGTCAGGTGAGGAAGGCAAAGGCAGACTAACAGGGCAGCGAGCAGGTGAAGTACCGGTGCTAGGGAGCTCTGGTTTGCAGTTTTGCAGGACATACACTTAGTAAGTACAGGAACACGTCCTGCCCAAAGCACAGCTTGTCCGGAGGGGAATGGTGGGTGACAGAACAAGCAAAACTGCAGCGCTGGCATAAACAGACCCCACTTAGAGGTGCCCAACAAAGGAGGCAACAGTCACAAGTTCCAGCAAGGGAAACTCTGACTAAGTGAGAATTCTCAGTGGTGGCGGTTAAGCAGCGAAACGGGCCCAGAGAGATGGTGGAGATAGTGAGAGCCTAGGAAGGTCCCAGGCAATGCAAACAGGCTTTGAAGTTGGCCCCACTTGGAGCAGATTAAAGCAGGGATGTGTCTTGCACAGATCAGGAGGAGCAAATAATCCTGTTTGAAGCGATCCTTCCTAAACCATTTGGCAACATGTGCTTATTTTTCTGTGTATTGCGAGTTCCTTTGGGTATGCAGCATTGCATACCCAAAGCTGCCCTGTCCTCTGCCTTAAAAAAGTGGAGCTTGCTAGAAGCAACAAGAGAAACACCTCACAAGGTGAACACTGATCTCAATGCTGGTTTTTAGTTAGCAGTTGTTCTTGTTGTAACATGTATATGTATACATATAAATATACCTTCTCTACGCAGAGGGTAGCACCCCGTGTGAAGTGCTTTGTGCCCTTCTCACAAGAAGAAAAGGCGCATTAAAGGGTAATTAAACAACAGATTGGTACTTAAAGGAGAATCTTTTGTGCTGCATAAATGCTGCTCACATGGATGTGTACCAACATCTGTGAATGGAGGCGTAAGGCAATACTTGATCACGGAGACTGTTATTTTAGCCGCCCCACTGATCTCTCAAAGCAAAAAGGGAGAAGGTGGAAACACAATCCACAAGGAATTCACTATAAATATAGAAAAAGTTGAAAAGAAAGCCAGCAATAGATCTTTCTTTCAATAGTAATAACAGTGGGAAACCAAGAGTGAGCAGCGCTAAACCTCAGGCACAAGCACTTATCGGGCTCGAGTGGGATGCAGCCGATGGCCATTTCTGGCATTCCAGGTTTGCAAAAACCAACAAATGCTATGAATGCTTTCCCCAGTTTTCTGTTCCTGTTCCTAGCTATTGAGGTAGGAGGATGGAGCAAAATACCCCAGTCCATGTTTTCTCAAAGTGGAGGATTACAGTGCTAAGTGAGACTTACCAGTGAGTGTCTGAACCGTGTAAATTAATCATAGAACCACAGATCCTAACATCCTTTCCAACCCAAACCATTCTATGACTCGGAGCTCTGGACCGTACACATGCTGTGCTGCTCAGTATTTCACCACTTCTGCTGTACCTCTTCTCTTTCTTGGTCTACACACATCACCACAATCCAGTGAATGACCTGGAATAAAGAGCCCAGGGCAGCAGCACCCTCCCAAAGGCTTCTTCTTCTCTTTGTTTTGGAAGCTGAACTTTCAAGTCGATGATGACATTTTTAATACTGAGTGTGCAGCTGAATCTGTCATCAAGACTTGTTTTGAAGTGCCACAAGGAATGATGATGAATGGGCAACTATGGGTGTATGTCAAATTGACAAAGATGACCAACACTGCTTTAATATTCCGGGGCCAGCTGGATTTAATTAGACCTTGCTTAAGATCAGATCCCACTACCACTATGGCAAAACAATAGTTGTTATGGTACAATAAAATATTCCCAGGAATTGGAATAAACAAATCCGAGCAGCAAAAACACCCCAACCACTGAAACTGAAAAAGCCTCTTGAATTTCCATCCTTGTGATACCTAAAAAATACAGCAAAAGCCTATGGAGTTTTGTTCTGAGTCAAAACTGCCAGCCTTGTAACGGTGAGACTTCAACACCCACGTCAAAAGGAATTTCCTGCTTGTTCCGAGAATAAGGAAGAGATGGTATACTGGGAAAAAAGCAAGGCAGAACTAGTTACTTTTACTCACTAAAGAGCGAGTTGGGAGGAAGGATAACATTAGTCAAGAGGAACACTGCAGGAGCATTACAGGAATTAGTTATCTAGGAATTAAAACCGCCTAATGTTCTCTGTGCAAGCTGTGCTGCGAGGCTCCGTCTGTGTTTAGAACACTCGGCTCATTTCTGTCACTACCTAGGAGATAAAAAGCAAATCTCTGTTCTTTCCTAAATTGAAGCTGTCATGCCATTAACCTTTCAGACTATTTCAATAATCACATAATGGGACAGCACTCACTTGTATGAATGGTAATTGTGGAGCTTTCAACCAAAGTTAACTTTAGTGGTTACTGCCAGAAATACGCAATGCCTTGATGCTTTCAAGTGCCATGTATTGCAAATTAAAACAAAGCCAATTGCTTTTGCAAACTTGTCCAGAAAATACCAAATGGACATGTTGCTTGTTTTGAATCTGCTTCAGCAGCTGGAGAAGATGACGTGTCTTCAGTTTACAGAAGCTCAGAATGTTGCCACTGTGCACTACATACATTGTTCACATTTTAGGAAGTTCCTCTGAGTGACCCACAGGAAGTAATACATGGACAAATCACAGACAGACAGAATATTTTAAGTTTTAATCCAACAAACAAAGAGGATTTTAACACTGTAAAATACCATTGTATTGCTAAGGCTGTAAATTGTACATCAAACCCAATTAATGTTTATAGATGTAAAAATAGCAAGTTTTATGATACAATAAAACACGGTATAGAAATAATTGAAAATTAAGAAGAAACCTCTTAAAACAATTGAGGCATTAATCCAAGTGTTTCCCCAAAGGTAGTATGTAAACCACAGTTAATACTGACTCTAAAGATCCCCCCATCTTCCCCACTCCCTTCCCCAATTAAACTGGTTAGAAGTCATAGTAGTCACTCAGTTACTGGTTTGCATTCTCTCAGAATCATTCGGTTCCCATTTCTTTCAAGTACAGCAGAACAACTCTTCACAACACAGGACCACCCCTGCAGTAACTTATTTCCCAATGCTGTATAATTCTGCAAGGAAGTATTTCAGATGAATGCTGAAGGCTAGAAGAGGCCCAAGGAAGTCTGCAGGAGGGCAATTAAATTGTGAATGCAAATTATTTACACAAACATTAGTGTACTGTAATTACAGCATAAAACTTGCAACATAGCTGATGGGTGCTTTTAACAAAAGCTCCGAATGAAAGAAAGGGAAGAAAAACAGATTACGAAATAAATAACCTAAAGTTCTTCATGGTAGAAACGTTCATCGTGAAGCTGCCTGCCATAATCCGTTGCTTCGCTGTTAAGAAACAAATCCTGGTTCTTGAGGATTTCTGCTTCAGAAAGCTTTTTATCATCATTCAAATCCATTTCTTCAATAAGATGAAGAGCCTTTAAAATAAATGGAACATCATGTGCACAGTTAGTAGAGGTGAGCACTTACAAATAATGCTTTTGAAATGCCTTGATCCAAGTCCTGCCACACCACCTTTACCAGTAACAAGCTAGACAAGGGCCTGCATGCAGAACAGAGCCTTTCTTTCCTCTCTTTGTTTCCTTTTGCCTCTCTGGTTTAAGGTTAAGCTGTGGGCACGCTTGCTTTCAGCTCCGGAGGTGTCTGCCGTGCTGAGCCATCTTCTCTTTCCTGAACCCGTGGAGCCCCACTTTCCCATCACAAGTGCATAGAGAGGTCTGCAGCTGGATATTCCCGATTTATCATTTGCAAAAAATGCCCCACAGCTATAATTCATGGTGGAAATTTAACTGGGAAGTACTGGATGGCTGCCTTCAACTGTGGACAAGCAAAGCCAACTATGCATAGGAACTTCAGCTTTGGGTAGCAAAGAAAGGAGGGAGTTTAGCAGTAAAACAAAAAACCCCAATTCCAGAATAATTTACTTGTAGCTTATTGACAACTATTACACAGCTCAAAGCTAACAAGCCAGGAGAGCAGCTTCTGCGCCTATTATTTCTGAGAAATAGAGGAGTCCTAGCATTACATGGGATTAATTGTATTTGCCAGACATCTATGAATATGAGGATTTAGAGAATCCTCCCGTTCCTACATTTTCTGATTGGTTTGGCTCAATGGAAGTGCTTAGTGACTTTTTTTAAACATTAAATATTGCTTACAGTTAAGCTGACTACATCACCAAAAAGCACTGAGGAAAATAACAGGGACTAACGTCAGCCAAGCAGATTCGAAAAGCACTCTGCATGGCGAAAGCTAGAAGATTATTAAGACAAACATCTTGGTAAACACATATCCATTCCTGCAAATGGAATGGATAATCATTTTTCTATTTTTATGTTATCTAGCTACCAGGCTTCTCAAATCATTTTGAAATGCCAAAATGGCACTGCAATATTCAGCTTATGATTTAAATCAGTGCTGCCTTCTCTTTATGATAGGTGACTTCACTAAGCCCCCATATTAACTGAAGGGAGAGGGAAAAAGGCACATTATGGAAACAAAACAAAGACTTCTGGCAGAACCAGGCTATTCCTACAGCGCAGCCTTGCTGTAAGCTAACATCTGAATGAATAGGGAAGAACTGGTAAAAAGCTCCCCAAAATAACCCAGCAAACTAACACAGGTGGGACCAGACTCAACACCAGACAGATTCATGTCGGTTACAACAGTATTGTTTCTGTGAAATAAGAACCAAGCAGCCTCAAGAGTGAGATGTTAAAAAAAGCAAAGGCTTAAGATCCATTTTAACAAAAGATACCACGAGAACACTTGAACAGCTTAACCTCCTGCAAGGTCAGACAAGGGAGAGCCCGCCATGCTGCCTCGCCACACGGCTTTTTCTGTCACCAACAGCTGAGACAGGAAGCGCTGGGACCTCAACAATGACATGGTCCAACACAGCAGATGGGCTGTGCTGTGCGACATCAGGTGCCTCCTGCCTCTACCAGGCATGGGAAGACCTATTGTTCCTGCCATTCTAACACCAAAATCCTTCGGTGCAAAGGACAGAGACTCAAATTCAGCTTCAAAGTTATTAGGGGAAAGGCAGAAATCCCCTCCACTGCAGTTGGTGACTGTAAAGTCTGCTCATTAAGATAGGTTGCTCTGGAACACTCAGTGCTTCTACTGCCTGCTACGACAAAATAAAGACAGCTAAAATGAGAATCCACTTCAACCTATTATGGCATTCTACCCCTGATTAAACCATTTTAATCGTCCTCATCAAAGTTTGAATCACGGCATCTTGAATCACAGAATATTTCCATTTCCTTGTACTTACGAAACACAAGGTTTTAGTTCTACAAATTATGGTGATTTATCCAGTTAGAAGAATCACAATCAATTTTTGTTCTCAAAATGATGCTGTCAGTAGGTAACAGCTGCTTTTACTTGTGTATCTCATTAGATGCACCTACAGTTACAACAAAATAACAGACTAAAATACCGTACCCTTAAGTCAAACCAGAGAAGCTATTTAAACGGGTAGAAAAGTACTTTGTTAATTTACACACATATAATTAATAGGAACTTCAAACTTGCCTAATGCAGGTAAAGGACCTGCATTCTTTGCCAGACTGAAAGAAGGTTTGAAATATATAAAAGGATGTGCCTAAGCGTTCTTTTTCAACTACTAAGACATAATGAATCTAAATCCATCTATCATTTTGTGGTGATACATTCATAATTCTACTGCATTAATTAAAATCTAAACAGCAGTCAAAACACATACCTCCTCTTGGGCAATACCCTGATTATTGGGTACTATCCAAGACAACAGCTCTTGAGGGTTGAGTTTTCCATCATTATCCTTGTCGTAGTCATTCACAAACCGATCCTTCTCCACAAGTATCCATTCTGGATCTTCCCTTGCAGCTAGTAAGACATATTTGTCAAGTTTAAAGCCACTCCTTAGCTCAAAGCAGACGTTTTCACTTTTTCTCATAGCAAATTCAGCTAATCTCATAAAACATAACAATGATTTCAGGGAATAAAGCCAAGCCTTCGAGACCGGTCCCGAGAGATTACATAAATGCAGCTGTCTACAGATGAAGAAAATACTTGTGTACAATAAAACAGAGTGCAAAGCTAAGGCAATATTAACATTGTAAATTTACAATTGAACTGAGCTGATATTAAAGTCAAGGTTTACCATACACTGAACTGTTTATCTTAATATCTCCACATTTATCCAGATTGGTAATGGAGAAAGCACACTTCATATTGAGTGTGCTGCCAGGGAGATGGTTTCTTACTTTCTGTGACAGCTGACACATCAGTCAGAAGAAGTTCAAGTGGATGACAGAGCTATCTTATATACGCAGTATTTACCCTGACTGAGTTAAGATTACTCTCTCCTATAAAAATGCAGCAATTGTGTTGCAGATGCCATGTTAAGAGTATCACACAGCAGCAATGTGAGCAGTATCACAGGTCACAGACATTGGTCATCTGGGCTCCTAACAGATGGAGGAAAGTAGGACAAAGCTTGAGATCAACAAGTGTCCCATGAAGCTGGTGGGCAGTGATTGGAAGGATTTTGTGGCATTATGAAATTTCAAGGCCATATGAAGTTTCTAATAACATTTTACTGACTGTTCCCCTGCTTTAATATCAAGGGAAGACCACCTGTGACAGGTAACAGAGGAGGCAAAGCTCTTGATTAGCTCAGGCTCAAGCCAATACTGCAGGCTTTCAGATTAGTTTACTGTCTCATTTTTGTTTGCTTTCTAAAATGCCTGGAATATACCCAAAGCAATTTCATTCACTGTTGTTCTTTATTTGTGTACTTGGTTTATACTTACCCTATGCACTGGTTTTGCATCCTGCACCTAGCCAGCAATCTTAAACCTCTCTCTAACTCTTCGCGAAATTTATAAGCAATTCATCAATCTGATAACCAGTGCAGACAGGCAAGAACAGGTATTAAGACTTCCTAAACCTTATAAAAATCCAAAGTAATTGGCATCACAAGCAGGTAAATAACAGTTCAACTATAATTAGGTTTCTGTTATAAAAGCACAAGAAGAGTGAAGTCTCTCTCCTTCCTTTCTAACATCTAGTTTTGCAAGTAGATTATCCCTTAATGTCACAATTCACCATACACTGTTGCCCAAAGCCACAAGACAGTTATGAAACCAGGCCCACCATGTAGTTTATTAAGTCATTTCAAAGTGCACTGCAGGAACACTGTCTGCAGGAGAGATGGCTGTTTGGAGAAGAGTTCAAGTAGTTTCTACAGTTATAGCCGATTCTGAACTCTTGCTAAAATGTGTTAATGACAAAGCTGTCACCTTCCCTCTTACTGCAAGGGCCCTAGCAACGATTTCACTCCTTCCCAACAACTTGAAAAGCTTTTTTCAAGTCCGAGCAGGAAAAAAGATAAAAGAACTCTGTACTTGCATCAGAGATCTATTGTATTTTACTGGCTCTGGCAAGTAAAGACAGTTACAAAAGGTGAAATTCCAGGGTTCACTGGAGTGAACAAAAACTGCCTATTCCCCTGTTCCTCCACATCCTCATGTGGCTTAAACATTTTCCCCAGTTAGGATGTTGATTCACACTTATGAACTAGCACTCCTTAGGACCAAGCAGACTTTCCGTATGCTTAAAGCTACTGGTCTTTTTGGAACTGGAAGAGTTATCTGCCCTATCTTGTAGCAAATCAAATACAGCATAAAAAATATGCATCTATTAGCAATATAGGTAAAGCACTGATTAACACCAGATAAGTGTCCTTTTTCTTGCTAAAGAAGGAACAGATCAAGTTTAAGTGAAAGCAGACAGGCTTTTGGTATCTGGTCCAGTGAACAGGCTCCTTACACTTCCCCTTCACCTCTCTTAAAACACAGCTTCAGTCCTCCTAAAGCTACCTTCTTAAGCTGATAAAGACCAGGGAAGTTTAACCTTTCATTCCTGCTGGCGGGTTTCACAGACGTGTTCAGTTACCAAAACCATGTCTCACTTCAGCTCCATACCTACTGCTGAGGAATGTGCTTTCAGTTACACAAAGTAACTCACAAAGAAAGAGTGGAATGGGCTATATGCAAACTACTGCCAAGCACATACGGGACAGAGTGAAATAATGAGCCACTGTGCCAGGTATCAGGAAACTGAATTATTCTAAAAGACAGGATAATGTCACTCAGGATCTGTAGGTGGAGATATAAAAAGCTGAAAATAAAGGTGTGTGCAATTCACCCCATTCCAAAAGCTTTTGCTAGCTCCTTCTTTCCTGCCCTGCCCCCCCTTTTGCTTACTTGGGTCTCTTCTGTAATCACCAAGGAATTCTTCCAGGCTAACAAATCCATCACCATCTTTATCATGTTCTTCTAAAGCCTCCTGAATGACAAAGTCCTTTTGTATACATAGGAAAAGCAAAATAATCAATTTGTGAAAAATGAGCAACTTGTAATCAAGAGAAACAGCAATAAATAACTTCAGAGCAGTAAGGTGTTCTTTAAAGTAAAGACTCCCTCATGGCAAATCTGCTTTTCTGTTTTCCACAGACTAGTCCAGTAATTGGTTCCTGTGCATCAAGGCAGATGTGTTCTTAAGAGTTTAGGCTGCCAGGTTTTATGGAAACCAGATCCGAAAGGTGTCCACAGAGCTGGAATCCTTCAGCATAATTCAGAACTACAGAAATAGCTGAGAAACATCAATTTGTGCACAGCTGTGTCATCTCATTCCACTTTTCATGTCATGTATTCACTAATTTGCACTTTTCCTTTGCAAAGAAATCTTTCCTGTGAATCTTCCTAGCTCAAACTGAACTCTGAACTAGGCATGAAACTGAATGCACCACACATTAGCTGAGTGTTGATTTGGTCTGTGAAAGCCATACACGTAACTGCTCAGAAACATACTTCCTGGAGTACTGGGGCTGAGCACACGCACTACAGAGATGCTGCATCTAAAGACACAGGCTGATAAAGATACTCTCCTGAATCTTACCGTCATATACTCTACTTCTTCAGGATGTTCAAAAGCAACAAATTCATCCACATTTAGATCAGGAACATCGTCTCTATTAGCTTTCTCAAAACGCTTTTTCTCCTTTAAATGAAGCTTAGAAAATAGATTTAGTTAGAGTACTTAATGAAAAGGAAAAACAACATCATAATAGCTGGCTGTGAGCTCATTAGAATATTAATTGTTTCACATTATCTACTCATGTTCTACTGACGCTGTATTTTCACTAAAAAGAGCTCATCCAGAGCGACAAGAAGAGGACTATTAACTGAAGTAGTTTTATTCTCAGAACTGCATAAAAACTTCCTTTATTCCAGTTTAAGGAGACATTTAAAACACACTCTCAGTCACGGCTTCGAAAACACAAAAGGGAGATAATGAAAAGACCAATCCTCATCTCTGAATCTGCTTCCTCTTCTAAAAGTCACCAATTCCCAAACTAGCCTAGTGGAGTACAATGATTATCATTAATGGTAGCCATTGCAAATTCCAGAATTTACATTTTAAAGGACACTTAACCTTCTGGATCTATATCTCATTTATATCAAGGGCTGTTTGTAGTTCCTGAAATATCATATGTGTAAAATGTCTTTTCTGAAGCCATTTTAAGTGCTGAAGGATCAGACTGCTTCCTTTAACACAAGACTCTTGCCATCGCATCTCAAAGTATTTCAAAGCAAAATCACTTCTCTAACCTGCTTCAATTACAGGCATCAGCACACTCCTAAAAACTAAATAATATCCACAAATAACCATTTGAAATTGTACTTCCTACTTTACATCCTATTTATTGACACTTCTGTCAAGATCAGGCTAACCTGAGTAATACAGAGCACAGGAATAAAGTGTAACTGTAAGATCTTCGCTATTCTACAAAACAATTAAATGTACTCCTTAAGAAAAGCTGTCCTTAGCTGAGGGTTTAAACAGGAAGGCAATTCAGAAAGACCGACTATAGGAACCACCGAACTGCAGCATAAACTTTAGCTATTGAGGGAAAGTCTGTTTCCCAGTGAGCTTTCCTGAGCAGTGATGGACAAGGCTGCCACCTTCTGGTGAATCTATATGTCTATTTGATGTCAGCGCTGAATCAATACCATCCTCTCTAACCTTTAGGTTTTGCTTAGAGCCGTATCTTTCCAGTTGTAAGGAAAAGGCTGAAGCTGGCTGACATATGATGCTTGTACAAATCTGCCAATTTTGCTCTTTACAATATATGCTGAAGAAATCAGCAAGCACAAAAACCTAGGAAGCAGTCAAAGTATAGTATAAGAGAGTAGGATTTCTAGCTCAGCACAGACACCTAAGATTGCAGTATCTCAGACACGGGATCAGTACTTTGACTGCTAGTTCCATCTGAAGTCTTTGTTTTATTTATAAGCTATGTAATTATTCAGTGAAGTGACCTCCAAAGCTTTACAGTTTGTTTCCTCAGTGTGTAAAATCCCCAGTCCATTGTACATTTTAGTTTCACTTCGGCCAACATTTTGTATTATCTACTACTACTTTACTAAAAACAAAGCAATCTTTACAGGGAAAAAAACCAAACATACAAACAAGAAAAACCCTAACAAACCAAAAACTCTAAAACCAAACCAAAACTCAGGCCAGAATAGTCTAAAACTCACTTATCCCCTTTCTGGGAAATATTCAGATACACCTACAAATGTGTAACTTGAAAGGAAACAAGTTTTGCTATGTGATGATTCTTGGTGAACCTTTCCTCCCTGCCTCTCTCTTTCCACTCTCAAGTATCTGCTCTCACAAATGAGATTAATCCATATACATGTAGTTTTATCAATCAGTTTGAAGTCAATATTCGAATATCAATGTCTGAATTCCTGTTGCTTTCTCTGTGGGTCTCTAATGGACAGAAAGCGTTAAAGCAGACAACACTGATACCCTAACACTGGGTACTTGAGAAGGACCTGAAAAAGTGGGTAGAGCAGTGCAATAAAGGGTGTTAGGGAATACAAGGGCTCATTTACCTCCAACACCAGTGGTACTGGCCCCTGCTGAAGGCAGGACACTGGCTAGGCTACAGACCCAACCTACCAGGTTGCCATCTTGTTTAAGAAGATGGCTGGAGGCTGTGCTCTGTGATAAGACTGTCAATAGACTTACACTCCACTCAGCTAGCAAAATATACTCTGGAGGTACGATTTCATTCTATCTTCATTTTGTTGGTAGCAGCTTTAATACTCCATTACTCTCCTTTAATTACTCCCCTATCTGAGATGGATGAAAGTGTTAAAACAATGTGCCAGCTGCCACGGTTTCTCTACCCATCTTGTTCCATCACAATAAACAAACATCGCTGCCTTTCACCAGCAGCTTATAGGAACTGATGCTGAAACATTTTACCTGTCGAAATGATTCTTCTTCCTGATCCTCCAGGACAGAGTTCTCATCAAAATCAATTTCACGATCGTACATTTGCATATTATACTCCTTCCAAGACAGTAATCCATCACCATCTTTGTCATAGTCATTGAAGTGTTGCTTAGCTTCTTGTGTAACATAATGTTTAAAAGACTGCTGTATCCAGGAGCTCAGCTCATCTGTGAAAATCATTAAAAAATACTAAAATGTAAAAAATCAGAATCATTTGCACTACAAAAACTGCAAAAGATACCACAGGTCTGCTCACTCTGGAATATACTCTGCAAATCAGATGTAAGCATATAGGGAAGAGGTTATTTAAAGCAAAACAATCTGCTTATGCTATGGCTTTCTTTTCCAAGTTAACTGAATAAGAGAACAGATCACAGCTTCAGTTTTACTTTGGAAGTACTATTTCCCAATTGATACCCTTAGGCTAGAGTTACATGGTGCCTTTAATATGGCCTTTATAGATGCTGCCAGAAAATGTATGATACACCTGGGGAACTGCAGGAAAAAATGATTACAGGTAGTGTTCAGAGCTGCAAAGCAGAGTGCATCACTGGAAACTCCTCTTAGTTTTCAGCCGAGAAAGTGCCCTCATTGAGCTCACTGGGACCAGGACAAGGCAGGCGGCAGCTCACCCCTTTAGGTGCCTGCTCACAGAAATGTTAGCTTGCAGTGATGCTGTGGCCAAGCCTTTCAAAGCTGAAGCAAATCAACACTGTTGCTCCTTTCAGCTTTCAATTATTCTGGCTTCAGAGCTTTATGAAACTGATGCTGAATATGGTTTAAACAGACAACTCTAAACATAACTTGGTACCCCAAGAAATCATTGTTCCCATCAGTCTTGGGTTTCCTCTGAAAAATCCACCAACTGCCTTAAAACTAAATTCACTGCAGTGGCCTTCATTACCCACAATAAAATACTGACAGGTATTTTCCCTTTACGTAGGGTAAAATCAAGCCTTATGTATTTTGGAAATGCTTTTAAGCTACTTGTTTTGATAGAAATGTGGCGAAAAGAAATAAAGCTTAATATACAGATGAATTCACATAAACACATTACAGTTACCTCCTCTAAAGAAGATGGGGAGAACATACTCAATCAGGTAGCTGGAAGGGGAAGACAACTTCTGCATTGCAAAATGATACAGCTAAATCAACTCAACTGCAATCCTGCTCTGAAGAGTCCTGATGACTACTGGCGTATCCCACGCAATTCTACTTAGGAAAAGTCTTACAGCATTTTTTAGATACCAGAATAACTTATTCCGTCCTTCTTGACAGAAGCATCAAAGTTTCAATACAACCTTACCAGGTTTATTTAAATGACTTTGAAAAGCAGCAAGAGGTTTTTAAAAATAAACTCTGAATATTGAATTTCTGTTACCAACGGAACCAACTTTGTAACAGAATCTGTGAACTGATTGAGCGTGCAGAGGTGTGCATGCCATGGCTTGTGCTGAAGCTTGTGCACAAACCCAGCACTGCCTCACAAGAACCTGCAACACAACTTAAAGATGGACAACATCTAATTAGAGCATGGCTTTATTACCAGCATTTAAAGCATGAGGCACAACCATCTGAACACGTCATGTTCAGTGCCATTAATCTGAAATACTTAATGCTCTGATGTTAAAGAAGCCATAGTCATACATCGCATCTTCCGTCATTGTTAGCCTCCAAGCAGAGTCACCACTAATGAGGAGAAATTCTCAAGGAATGTTTTCAATACACTGAGAAACAAATGAGCTGAAAAAGCTTCAATACTATAAACTTCTTAGTGTAAAAACACATTTCACTGCAAGTTTTCCTTTGGGAAGTGAGGGGAAGGCAAGTTTCCAATGGACTGAGAACAAGACGAGGATGGAGGATGGGTGAAATTCCTACACTTTAAATAGATCTCTTCCCTTATAGCCTTCTCATTGTGAACTGCCTGTTGCTTGTCAGAGGGATAAGCTAGCCCACTGAAGTCATGTATTGCCTCACCTCTACCCAATCAGAGGCTGGAACACTCAAATAAGAGTGCTGTTGATCGGTTTCAGCACATGAAGTCAAAGACATCAAGAGATGTAGTTGATCTTGTCTTAAACATCATATTTTATCCTCTCACCCAGAAAGCTTCCCTGCGTGTTTAATATCATGTTAATAAAGTATCACTGTCCCAGTGTTTGAATGAGGATTCTACTTGTTCTGCGTGTGTGCACTTGAGAGACTCTGGATTTTTGTCAAAATCACACCACCACAACAAAAATGCATTTTCATAGTGAGCTTTTAAATAAAAAGTGTCATAATGATGTACTGAAAGGAAGGGCTGGGGTTTACTGTGCAGTTCACGAGTTTGAATGATAAAAACCTGTCTGGGAAGAGACACTTGACACTGTATTGTGATGGAATGAACCTCTGATCCCTCACTGTCACCAGGTATTGAAACGCATGCACGAATTTCAAACACAGAAATCCACGCGATTCAAAGAGGCTTCAGACGTGCAAGGAGCAGGTACCAGCACAAAGCTGGTACTTGCAACTTGGTATTGCTCTCTGAGCCACACTGAGTTAGTCCTGTGTGCTCTCCTGGGCTTCTTTCACCGCCTAAAAGAGAAGTGTCAGGGACTGCACATCCTCTGTGCACGTATCTGTGTATACATCCTCTGCTGGTGGCCCTAACGCACCGAGCTGGGGGGCTGTTGGTGTTTCACGGGGGTTCTCCACACCACAACTGTCACCAGCTGTGTCACGGGCAGAGCGTGTCTTTTCCTCCTGAGGGCACCGGGCCAGACACTGAGCACGGACAAAGCCCGGTCCCGGCCCGGTTAAACCCCGCCATGTGCCACCCGGGGCCGCCGTTACCCTTGGTGAGGAGGCCGTCCGCATCCGAGTCGATCTTCTTCACAATGGCCCTCAGCCGCCGCTGCTGCTCTTCCGGGCTGAGCCGCGCGTACTCATCCGCCTCGTCCTGCGGCAGAGGAACCGCGCGTCACCGCGGGCCCTTCCCGCCGCGGCGGCCCTCCCCGCGGCCTCTCCAGGGCCCGCTCCCGCCGCCCGCCCGCCCGCGGGCCGGGCCCCCACCTGTCCGCCGAGCAGCGCCTCCCGGTCGTAGTCGGCGCGGTGCTGTTCGTGCGCTGCTCCCAGCGCCGCGGCCAGGGCCAGGCCCAGCGCCAGCACCACCGGCCGCCGCCGCATCGCGCTCGCCGAGCAGAGGACCCCACGGCAAGGGGCGGGGAGAGGGGCCGCGGAGGGCGGGCCCCGGGTGCCGCCTGCGCGACACGGAGGGGGAACGTGCTGCTCGGTGAGGGTGCGGTGTGTGTCGTCCTCTGTCCCGGCTTTGTGCTCTATCGGTGCGAGGTACCAGCCCCTGCAGGGACAGACGGATCACTTTCCAGCTTCAGAGCATCAGTGAAGCCTGGCGGCCCGGAGTGACTGTCTCCAGGACTTAAGACAAGCATCGAGAAACTCCGGCACGAGGGAGGATTTGCAGGAAGGAGCAGCGTAAAAGCTTTACACCGAAAAGGAACACTCGTTTTTCTTGCTCGTGGCCCCAACTCGCAAGTAACAGTTCTAAGGCAAATCTGAAGGGAAGCACTGCTTTGTGAGAGTTGGCAAAGTGGACCAATGCAAATGTTGGTAACTGTGCAGCGCACATAATAGAAAATAAAGCAGTAAAATAAATTTAGCCTCATTGACCACACAGACAAAGTAAAAATACATCAAGTAAACGAGCAGGGGCCTCCCCAGGAGCTGTCATGTGAAACTGGGATTGCTCCGATACCGAGCCCACCGAGGTCAAATTAATCAACCCTACGAGATTAATGGACATTTATGTGAGACTGCTGTTAGATTTGTTATTTCTCTTTCCAATACTTGTGTATTGCTGGAACTCCTCTTTTAAATAGCAAGAAGGGAGATTACCCCTCCCTGGATTTCCAGAAACACAACTGTTGCCAGGTTTAAGCAGAGCCCTCGATTAATGGAGGTTGTCTGCTTGGCTGTCCTGTCTCTTCCTTGGTGATAGCTGCTCCCCAGTTAACCTCAATTCTATTAACTGTGAAGAGCTACGAATGTTCGTTTTGAGGATCTGAGAGTAAAATATTGCCATAAATCAGTAAATGTGTTATTGCAATTTCCTGCCCTAATAAGAAATGTCTTTCTATTAAAAATGTAATACTGAAGTCTAACATTTTTTATTGGTTTAAATGTCAAATTTCCTATCAGTATGTATATAAATCACATGCATAAAATGTGAATAAAGTCATAGTATTTGAGCATGTTTAGACAAAGAATTCTATAAGCACTCAAAACAGAAATAAGATTTGACTCGTTTCTGAAATAGTAATGAAGATGCTTTGTCTTCTTTATCGAATGCATTACCAACACCCCAAAAGCCCCCTTTCCTGCACACCTCATGGGTTGACAAGTGTATTAGATTTTATATTTCAGTGCCTAAACAACTGTAATAACCTCCAAATGACAAATTCAATGTAGATGTGCAAAGAGCAAGTTTATTAACAATACGTTTATATGCCAAGAAGACTGAAGAGAGAAGGAAGAGGAAATACAAATAACTGGGACAATAAATTCAGCAAAACCAAAAGGTCATTATATCCTGCACGAGGAAAAAAATCGGAAGCTTGGCAAAAGGGAGAGCATAGGAAATTATCTTCTCTTGGTGGTTAGCCTGTGTCAAAACACAATCCAGACACTTCCCAGAACACAATTCATCAGTCAGATAGTAAAATTCAAGATCATTCTGGTATGGGTGCAGGAAGAAAAACAATAAAACCAAAGGCTCTCGTGTTTGTTCAGTATTTTTAACTGAGAGGAGAGCAAAAGCACCGCTATTGTAACTTGCAAGAGTATGAGTGAAGCTATTTTTAAATCAGAATACAAGTCATACTATAGAAAAACTTTATGTGCTGAACTTTCTGACTTTACGAAAAAGCCCCCCTTCCCTCACCAAAAGGATGACATTTTTGTATGACGCATCACATACAGCCTTTCACACATCTCTTTGGAGCTGTTCTTTCAGTCACAAAGGAGTCAATGTTAGAGGTCATGTTCAATACAACTTCTTCTCCATGAGATCTGCAAATGTAAATCTGTTCCTGGGAAACTGTGAACATGAGAGCAGTTGTCCAGCACCACAAGCAGCAGTTTCTTAACAGTTATTTCCAGCAAGTGATGTTATCTGAAGGTCTTTACTATGATTTTTTGACATTTCTACATGTTAGCTTTATAAATCACTGCCTGCCTTGAATAATCCTTTATTTACTGTAAAACATGTCATTTATATACTTTGAGAATGGATTTACAGTAGTTTTACTTAGATAGGCTTCCATTTTGATACATTCTCCGAATTTCGCTTTTATCACATGTAATCATTTTAAGCTGCATACATAACAGTTAAGTGCATCTAAAACCTACAGGCAAAGATTATCCTTCCTCCATTCCAGAGGTTGTTGGATTTTGGAATGTGGATTTAAGTAAGGGAAAAACTTATAATCAGATTCAAATACCTTTGTTCATTTCAAAGTGGCAGTCATTTGCTTTGGTAGTAACCAAATACAACTTCCTGAGTCTTCTAATGAAGTGCTTCCTAACACCTTGCACAAAGTATCCTCACGTATTTTAGACTCTGCAGACATTACAGACCCGTTTTTCTACTTCTTTGCACTTAGTGCAGTTATTAACATCTGAGGAAATAGGTTATAAAGTGACACTTCCCTGATGTGGTATCTGATTTGGCATTGAACCGCAACAGCAGGATTTGATGCATGGGACAGGACCGCAGTGCTCGGCTCAGCCGCACGCCAAGGAAACTCGGGACAACTGCCTCAGAAACAGTGAGCAAGTGACAGCGCAAGGGGTTTGGATGGGACCTCCAGGGGCCATCTGTCTCTGCTCTCAGCCACAGTCAAGCCCATGTTCCTGGAGACTTCAGCTGAAGCACATACCATCGTTCAAGCCATCTATTAAAATCGTTAAGTGTTTTAGAGATGGCAACTGAAATTGTGCTGGTTACAGTTCAGGCCTCTTCCTGTCATTCCTGTCACAGTGAGGGACATGGATTATTCTCTTTCTCCTCACAGTCACACTTAACACTTCTACCAGATCCCTCCCACATCCCCTTTTTGTTTTCTTTGGCTAAATTGGTTCAAATCGCACAGTATTTCCTCACAAATCATGTTTTCCAGGCCTCCACTCCCATGGAAAGCGCTGTCCTCTCCATGTGAGACCCATCTTCCTCCAAGGCCGGAGCCCAAGGCAGATGCAACACCAGTGTTAAGCCCCAGGATCTGTTCTGTTGCCTGCATAAGACCCCCAGTGTATGCACACAGTGATTTCCCGACTCGCACGCAGCCGATGGTCCACCTTTTCCCATCTCCCCACTGGTGGGTAAAGGGCTGGATGCCAAGGTGAGACCACCACCGCCTCAGCCACGCCGTCAGCCCGGGCGGCCCGAACAGCCTGCAGCTCGGGGCTGTCTCCCGGGGCTAACCGGGCACCCCCAGACCGTCCCAGTCCCGGTCCCGGCCCGCTCCAGCCCCTCACGGCGGGCGCACAAGGAGCGGGCGGCGCATGCGCGGGTGGCGGGGCCGGG
>JAOEHY010033388.1:8775-29976 GCA_025447955.1 Psilopsiagon aurifrons
CTGCATGCAGCCATCCAGCCAGTTCTTTATCCACTGAGTGGTCCACCTATCAAATTGATGTCTCTCCAACTTAGAGAGAAGGGCTAAAATGCACATTGGAGAAAAGGTATCTATCTTATTAAACATGCTTATTCTAGCCATTGCAGTTGAGAAATTTACAAATTAAATGGTTGAGGCTCTTGTAATATCTTTCCACAAGACCTAGAATTACAAATCTTAACATTCTTGAAAATTTTAAGTTAAAAATATTCTTTCAAACCCTAGTTCTAAATGATAAGGAGAAAAACAAGCTGTCTTAAAAACTGCAATTAATAATAAAGTTTGGGTTTGTGTGAATTTATAACCTAGTCTTGCATATATTCTAATAATCCCATGTTGCCCAGATCCATATAGCACACCCACCACAGAACTCTGGTCTCCTGCAAGACCTTTGCTGACTTCCTAACACTATCTCCAATGTCCATCATTATAGAATCATAGAATCATAGAATAGTTAGGGTTGGAAAGGACCTTAAGATCATCTAGTTCCAACCCCCCTGCTGTTATCCAATGTAAACTTCCTCTGTTTAAAAAGTTATCTGCAAATATAACCCAAATACCTCAGCACCCATTGTATCCTAAATCTCTTATTTCACCTGCTGGCTGTACAAGACAAATCACTTGGTATGACTAGCTCAGTTATGTATGTGCTGGCCACCTGGTCAGTGTATGTAGACCAGCAACCCACTTCTGTTATATAGGATGGGAAATATCTTCATTCTTCCTTTCTTCTAATGAACATTAGTAACAGTTCTCTTCCTAGGTTTTTTCAGTGCTCATGAGGATGTATACGAACTGTGAAGCCTCAATGCCTTTGGTGTTGTTGATTCCACTTGTTTCCAAGCTACCAGAAGGGGAATTTGCTGAACCATAACCTTTTCATAATACTCATTTTCTGAGGAAAGCACACAAGGAAGAACCAAATTCAGGTTTAAAAATGTCACATTACCTTCTAATTATCTTCGCATTTTTTCATGATGTTTTTTATATTAAAAATAAGAGCAATTATTATGTACAAGTAATTCTAAGCATGTTCTTTTTGAGGACCATGCATTTCAGCATAATGCATTGGCTTCTAAAGCGAGATTGGATTGAGTATATGATTCTGAGCTACTACAAAGATGAAAAACCATGTGGCAGAAGAATGAGCCTCTGAATCAGATTATGTGTTTTGGTCAGATCATACTCCTTGGATATGTATTCAGGGTGAGTCTTTAATGGATGGCTCCAAATGTATAATACCCTAGACATGCTACTTCCATAGTAGTTTCGCTATCCGTAGATTTTGAGTACAGGGTGTCACTGATGAGCATTTCAGTTGTGAGGCTTGTTCTACATTGTCAATCCAATTACAAGTAATGTTTATTCATGAAAATCTGTAGGAGTTTCTGATGCTTGCCCAAGCTTCTAACATTAGTCAGGAATACCGTAAGATTCTGTATTTTGCCAACGTTATAACAGTCTGTCTGAATTTCCTCTTAATCACATTATCTTCTTTCTTTTTCCCTGCATAAGCCCCAGGAGGCCTGATTTGGTGCATTGTATCTTCCACAGTGATGGCTTTATGCTAAGCTAAAGAACTGACTGAAAATTAAAAATATAAACCTCTACAATCAAATAAGGAAACTACTAATAGGTGTATAAATTCACAAAATTAAAAATCAGAAAGTGTATCTAATACAGTTGCTATCTGTCAAGCAGAAAATGCCAAAAAACCACACTTATAAACTCTGTGACAAATGTTTTCAAGAATTACCGCCTTTTATTCAGCATGACTATTGCTTAGCACAGAGTCTCTTGAAGACTAGAAATTGCATTCTCTGTTGCAATGCAGGTTGTAACTAATAGGAAATAAATATTTTTTCCAGTCTTTGTCCCAGCCAGTGTTGCTAATGTTCATAAATGTATACCTATGTTCAATTATCTTTTTTGGATAATTCTAAGAGGATGTCAGAGGCTGTCTGGTTGTTTAATTATATCAGTTGAGCCATTTCAAGACAATATTTTTGAGTTACTTTTTTTCAGCAGGATAACTGTAGTTCTGTAACAAAAAGAATTCTGGTGAATGAAGGCAGATGGTTCATGTCAAAACGCTGAGTGCATAAAAAGGCTACATTTGCTGTGAAAGGACTCACTTGAGACCTTCACTCATGCAGCTGCTGCCACTGGCCTAAGATCTCCATTTAAGCTCTTGCCCAGGCCATTTATCTCTGTTTGAGCTCAGCTGTAAGGGTCCTTCTTGTCAGTCCTGTTTGTTGGAGTGTTAGTTTGTTTACATTTTGTAGGTTAAACTTGGATTTGTTGTCTTTCCTTTGCCTGATGATGGCTGGATAGCTGGTGAAACAGTTTTGTCATCACAGTCCCTGTTCTGCTTGCCCTGCTGTGGTGTGGTGGCAGTGTGCCTTGCTTGCTCGCCTGTACTGTACTCATCTTCAGTGACCAGCCCTGCTTGAGCTGCTTTTTGACATATTCTGTTTCAGTCTGCTGGCTATCTTAGCTTCCTGGCTTGGATTTACTTTCCTTTCTTCAAATAGGAAGTCTGTCTATAAGGGGCAAACATGGTGAGTCTTCATCTTAGATTTCATTGTGCTATTTAAAAATGAGAAGAGAAACATGCTCCTGATTTTGGAAGAATATTGGGATGTCTCTGCTAATCTGAAAACTGCTGATGCAGAAATCTTAGCAAAATTAGTCAATTACTGTTCTTTCCTGACTGTATTCATTAGTCATTTATTTACTAAAGTGTCAGTTTAATATACTGAGTGTTGCTCTTTCAAGCTTATTACCATATATTAAACAAACTGGAAAATGTTTCATAGTGAAAAATGTGCTATTTTGGTATGTCAGAAACAAATGGTCTCTTTGCCCTGCTCACTTTTAGTAAGAGTATAATACTGGGAAAAAATCCTTCGTGTAACTTTGCCTTTTCTCTTGTTTGAAACTTAAGGCTCTTTCCATTGACTGTGATGGATGCAGAACTATGCCAAAACTATGTGTTTTTCCTGCATGCTCACAACTTATTTTTTCCAAAGCCCTCTTGCTCAGCACCTCAGAATAGGGCTAATAAAACAAGTTCCCTGTCTAAAAGTCTATAACTAATTATATGTTTGATCTAAGTTGCCATAGTAGCTTGTGAGAAAATAGTGAAAAAAGGGATGAGGGGAAGCAGCATGAGTAAAATAAGCAAGAACACCCTTTGCTAGAAGAATCAAAGGTACTGGATGCTTTCTTATAATTTAAAAGGTCTTAGGTGGTTTTTCACTCATCTGTCAGATGATATTGGTTATGCTGCTCTGTTTATCACATTTAATTCTGAAGGAAGTGTTGGCAAATATAGTGCGGTGTTTTGTTTTGGAATGTGATAGACCATAAGATGAGGTTTCCACTCCAGTAGAGCAGGTCAAAAAATGAAACCTAGTTATCTATTCTGCAAGTAGAGCTCTGCTTACTGCAGAAGTGCTTTATAGGTGCTAAAGGTATTTTTGGTTAACAAAACTAATTTCTGCCAATGAGGGATCATTTAAGAATGGAATCTGAAGGTCACAAGACAAGTGTGGAAGGAGTGCTCTCATGGGGAGCAGCTGAGAACTACAGCTGCGTAGGCAAGCATTATAATGTATTATCTGTCGCTTCTCTATTGTTGTGGTTTAAGCCCAGCTAGTGACTCAGTACCACGCAGCCACTCTCTCACTCCCCCCCTTCCTCCCCCCTCTCCCAGAGGGTTGGGGAGAATTGAAAAAATGTAACTCCCATGGTTTGAGATGAGAACAGTTTAGTAACTAAGGTATAACATAAACCACTGCTGCTACCACCAATAATAATAATGATAAGGCAAGTAACAAGGGAAGAGAATACAACCACTCACCACCCACTGACAGACACCCGGCCCAACCCGAGCAGTGATCTCCCCCTTCCAGGTAACTGCCCCCAGTTTATATAGTGGGCATGATGTGCTGTGGTATGGAATACCTCTTTGGTCAGTTTGGGTCAGGTGTCCTGTCTCTGCTTCCTCCCAGCTTCCCCTCCTCCCTGGCAGAGCATGAGACACAGAAAGTCCTTGTCAGAGTAAACATTACTGAACAGCAACTGAAAACATTGACATTATCAGTGCTGTTCCCAGGCCGAAAGATAAAAACACAGCACTGCATCAGCTACTAAGAAGGAGAAAAATGACTGCTACTGCTGAACTCAGGGCACTAAGCTATTTGACTTCAAAATTTCAATACAGAAGGTTCCTGCAGCTAAGGGCATATTCAGGGTGAAGCAACATCTCTCTTCAGCGCAGCAGGATCTTCAGTGTCACTGGTGTGTTTTCAAGTGGTCCTAGATGAAGCTGACAAAGCGACTTATGATTAACTCAGCTGCAGCAAAACTGATAGTGTTTGGCAAGCAGAGACATGTATATTTCACCCCCTCTTGTCTTCAAGATGGGACTGAGGTTCAAAATTCCAGACTGTGAAGGTCATAGGTTGTATGTGTTCTCATTAGAATTGGGTCATTACTTTTTAATTTATTCCTCCTATTTCTTATCTTGCAAGCATTCAGGCTGCTTATTAAACAAAGGCTGCATGGGCTACTGATGGAGTTAGAACCCAGCCTCTGCATAGATTTTAAAAAAGAAAACAGTGATCAGTAAAAACTAATGTTTTGAAGAAACTCAGTTGTTTGATGAAAAAAGTATGCTTTTCCATTATGGATTTTTAGTACTCTGATAGTTGTCTATCATTGAATTTAAGTACAGAAATGCACAAGTAATTAATAAAACCTGACTCTAAATATTGTAGAAAAAGCAAATATGCAATCGAAAAAGATTATATTGACTTGCTGTTAGGGAAGAATCATGCAGGACATACAACTGTTGGAACAAGTCCAAGGGAAGGCCACGAGGATGATGAGGAGACTGGAGCACTTCCCGTATAAAGATAGGATGGGAAAGTTGGGGCTGTTCAGCCTGGAGAAGAGAAGACTGTGTGGAGACCTCATAGCAGCCTTCCAGTATCTGAAGGGGGGCTATAGGGATACTGGGGAGGGACTCTTCGTTAGGGACTGTAGTGATAGGACAAGGGGTAATGGATTAAAACTTAAACAGGGGAAGTTTAGATTGGATATGGGGAAGAAACTCTTTACTGTAAGGGTGGTGAGGCACTGGAATGGGTTGGTCAGGGAAGTTGTGAATGCTCCATTGCTGGTGGTGTTCAAGGTCAGGTTGGACAGCACCTTGGGTGGCACAGTTTAGTGTGAGGTGTCCCTGTCCATGACAGGGGGTTTGGAACTAGATGATCTTAAGGTCCTTTCCAACCCTAACTATTCTATGATTCTATGGGTAGTCTGCTTGTCCTAGTTACCTGAGGATTTCAAGGCTGACGACTTTGATAAATGTGACTGTTGTTACTTCAGTATTATCTTTAACCTCATTTTGTGGATCATCTACAAATATAAATGTACTTTTAATACCAAGTATGCATTTATAACTTTTTGGAAACATGCCCCTTTTAAATAATATTAAATTATGCTAAATGATTCTGAATATCTCAGGTACACTGAGAAGGAAGAACAGAATGCTTTATTTACTGCAGACAAGAAACATCCCTTAATGACATTGCCTCTTGCTCTTCTAAATTTAAAGAATGCTAGTAATAATGAAACTAAAGAAACATTTCCAAATGTGTGAAATGGATTATCTGTCACTAGTATGTGTCCAAACCTTGTTTTCAAAGTCAATAGACTTAGACAAAATTAAGAAGATGGGAGGAAAGGAACTGTTGTGCATGAGGGAGGCAGGAAAAGCTTGAAAGCAGAGCAGACTTATAAAGTAGGGGAGCAGTCATTTATTATGGTATAATTATAGCAATATAAATAGTTACTGATCGTTAGCTGAACTGCATGTTTTCCCTGTATTGTGAGAACTCAGTACTTCAATTGCAAAAATAGATGCAACTTTTCTAACATCTAATGGTTTGTAATGAACTTTGGGCAAACTTTTTTGCTACTTCAATATTTGTGATGTGACAAGTCTTCACAAACCATCATGATATAGTATCAATAACAGCATGGCTTCTACAAATGCCTCTAAAGTACAGACTTAACGCTGCACATCAGCACTGTAATTGGAAGTAACTTGATTACATGTCAGCTACTGGATGAAATAGAATTTACTGGTGGGTTTGAGACTTGCTGTAAACAGTTTCAGAGAAGAAGGACATTGTGCTTCCAGCGCATTGTCGCAATACAGTGAGTATGCACAAAGAACCTACTTGAAAGCATAGTTATTGCTATGCAGCTGAAGAAATAAATTCCCTATACTTTAATTCCCATTGTTTGGACAGAGAGTATATAATCCTGGACAGGATGATAGGTGTTAAAAAGAGGAGTACAGACAAATAGAATTTAGCACACTCAGGAGAAGCTAGAGGAAAAAAGAAACATTAATGCATTTGGGAAAGGGTATTATCCTGTGTATCCTATACCTAGTGGCCATTTAGAGTGAAGATGCATGGTGCTTCTGCAATACAAACATGAAAACTTCTAAATGAATAATGTTACTGATTTTTTTATTTAAAGGTACAATAAATGTCTTTTATAGCAATATGTTATTAGACTGACAGACTTTTATATAAGGAAAAAGTGTTTTCACTGATATGATTTTTTTCTTGCATTTTGGTTTGTATTGTGGACTAGAAGGCCAAATTTCCGAGACAGTGAGTTCGAATATCAAATTCATTCTAGGGACCTCAATTCCAGAAGAACCTAAGTATTCCTACTGAAATTAAGCAAACCTTGAACTCTTCTGTTTGAGTCAGGAATGCAAGCCTGGTGGTATGGAATTTAAGATAATTTGCTTAAATGTGATTTTTTTTTGAGACATAAAGGCAAACAATGTAAAAATGTAAAAAAGTAAACCTCTCAAATTAGAGAATGATATAATTATTTTGGATCATGTACCTATTACAAGTATACTAGACAGGTGTATCAATGGGATTGTTATTAAAATTAGTACAGTAGCTTGCCTTTACCAGTAAGACAGACCCAGCCCTCAAATCTAAGATTTCTTCTCAGTGTTTCCCAACAGCTCTGCCTGTGTACATCATTAATCACTTGATGTCAATTAATGCCTTAGACTTCCACCTTTATCAAGAGTTGAATGTGTTTAACTGAATGGTCACTTTTGCCATTATTCCATTCAACACGAATACGTGCTGATAAGCCTCTGAGCTTTCTCTTCTCCAGGTTCTATCCCTAATAGGGGGATTTTTTTAAAATATAAAATCTGTGTAAGATGCTATAGGAAGTCAGATTACAGAAGCCACTAGTGCCTGGAGAAGCTAGGTACTCACAAGGCTGGGCAATGACAATATGCAGGATTCACTACCTTACACGGACTACTTTTATACAGGACAACACCAGATTTATCAGCAGTTCAAGTTATCACTTGTACAGAAATTGCTGAGATGGAATTAACTTTCCCCATAGTGCCCCTATAGCACTGTGCTTTCTGTTTGTGGGTAGAGTGGTGTTGATAACGGGGCGACGCTTGGCTATTGCCGGGTGGTGGTTGCACTAATCAAGGCTGTCTCTTCAAACCCCACACTGGCAAAAGGCCACCAGGTTGGTAAGAAGCTGGGAGTTTGGGACACTGTTTCAAGCTGGTGAAAGGGATATTCCATAATATGACATCATGCTCAGCATTGAAAGTTAAGTGGGGTTGGGTGAGTGGAGGCGGTGTTGAGGGAGGTGGAAATGTTATTGATGTATTTGCTTGCACTTGTTGTTGATGTATTTGTCTTCTGAAGCAACTGCTGTGCATACAGAGGTCATACTTCCATGTAAGCAGCTGGACATTGTCTGCTGATAGGAAGTAGAGAATAAATCTTTCTTCCATATGCAGTCTTTGCCGTTTTCATTAAAGTGTCTTTGTCTTGACCCATAGTTCTTATTTTCTCCCTGTTTGTTGAGGGAGGTGAGAGAACAGCTTGGTAGGAAGCTGGAAGGCACCAAGGCTTAATACACACTTAATTAATATTTTAGTTTAAATACATATGAAAATGAAGTTCTGAATTCTTACAGCAGGTAGAGACCAGTAGATATTTATTTGCTTTAAAATGTGCCTATAATTAAATGAACCAGCTAAGAATTTGTGGAAACTTGCTAATATATATGCAGTACCAATGGACTGAATGTGACTGACTGCCAAGGAAAAAAAAGTGCATGTTGTTTACAATAATACTTGCTTGTCTACTAATCAGCATTAACAGGATGAGAATAATACGCTAGTAATTTCTATGTGTATGCTAGTACTGCTAGTAATCTCTAGTTCCTTAGTGATTTTTTTATTAAATAGACTGATATTTGCCAAATGAAGTGCATCATCAGGTTCAATTTGTAATCTGTCAAATATGTACTCATTTTGCCACTGTTCAAAGATGATGCTAACTTGTGGTACCTGGGTCCTGAATATTGTAATGCCAAAGCTGTCTATCTTTAGTATAAATGTAACCAATATTAACATCAAGGATTTAACTCTAGGTGGCAGTTTATTCCTTTTTTTAAATAAAGGCTTAGCACAGTACATTGATCAACAAGCTTGTGGAAATGCAACATTATAAACGCTGAAAGAGAAAGCAAATCAAGCTGTGACAAAAGCTATCCTGATTTTTTTTTTTTTTTTTTAAATATATTTTCTTCCTATAGCCAGGTCACTGAGCAAATGGGGCTTAGGGGACATGACTGGAATTTTACTGTCCTGAAGATTACTCTTTTCTATAAATCTGAGATGGCTGGGAAGGGCCCAATCCTGGCTCCAAAACCCCTCTGCCAATTACTCTTTTAACAAGTTCGGGGTCGAAACAGTCAGTAACTACTAAATACACTGTCTCTAATATTCTTGTTACTGCTAATTCAAGTACTAGATGTTGATTACTGTTCCTGAGCAGCCTTCATCCATTTTTACGGCCCCTTGCTGGGGTACTTACTGCTTCAGGGTAATCATTTCTTCTCGCTTTCTGCAGGCCATCTGCACCAACACTGTGGATTCACAACAAACTGTTTTGTCTGGTTGCACTCTTTAAGGGATAAGACTTAGAAATGTTCTTTAAAAAAGAAATAAGACATGTGAATTACAAACAATTCAGGGGGACTGAAGATCGCCAGATGATGGTATAATAACACTGTGTTGTCCTGATCCAATTAAGAGTCTGTAAGGACTCTTATCAGGTCACTGACATTTTGATGCAAAAAATAATTAAAGATTGGAGAAGTTAGGAGCAGTCCAATATATAGGCATTATGATGTAAAGTTATTGGCAGATTTCTGTATCACTAGAAGTGCAAAACATAATGAACTTTCAGCACTATTTTGGTTCTTTCAATTTGGCGCTTTGCCTTTTGATTTTGCAGGACAGTGGTAAGCGTTTGTTGTGTAGCAGACAGTCCTCACAAGTCATACACACCCTCCTATCATGGGATAAGGAATAATACTACAGTGATGTAGTGCATGAAAGCAATACTCCAGTTGCTTCCAAAGGTTGGGTTTACTGCACACACCACTAAATGCAGTTTATATGCTTAGGGAGGCAAACTGCCTGGACTACATAATTGAAATAAGTCAATGAAGGCTTACAAATATGGGTATAATCCCTACTGACCCCCACAACGCTTCAAATAGATTGCTATGCTCTGCTCATCCACAGCAGTTTGCCACCACTGTGGTTTCAAATGGGTCTAATAAGATGAAAACAAATGTAAGCACCAGTGGATGGATGGTTGTAGAAAGGATGTTTTCATGTGAAGAAGAAAATAAGACCATAAAATAATTCAGGCTGGAAAAAAGCTCTGAAGTGTTCTAGCCCTATCTCCTGCTCAAAGAACGATCATCCAGGAGTCAGGCCAAGTTACACTCCGCTCTGCAGAGACATTCATTTTGCAGACTGATGACTTTAGAGTTGGGTTACACACGCAAAGAAAGCCAAGAGAAAGGAATTGATCTCTTTCATAGTCTGAAAAATTTCTTCCTGTCAGTGACAGCATAACTCATAATTGAGTGGATCAGTGGATATTGTGTAACTTTGGAGAAAAACTTTACCTCTTTACACATTTTCCCTTTCCTCCTACATACACTTGAACTATATGAACTTTAATAGTAGTGTTATATGATATGCCATAATACTTCAGGCATATACACTTGAAATGCAGCAATGAGCAAGAGCTGTGATTTTCAATTGAAAAATCTACAGTGAAAATCCTAGCTTATTTGGTTTTAAATTTTAGAACACCTTTGCAAAAACATCTTCCACTGGCAAACATCAGTAGAAGATATATTGGCAGGCAGATACAGTGGAAGGGCATAACTTGTAAAAAAACCAACACCCCCCAAAAAAAACCCAAACAAACAAAACAAAAACCCAAAACCAGACCAAAACACCCAAGCAACAAATTCCAGCAGTTATTACTGAGAGACCAAACTCTCATTTATCTTCTAAGCTAGGTATTTATTTATATGAAGTAAACCAATTTGGTTCAAATGTCTGCCTGGCTACAGAAAGCTGCATTTTGTGAAATACAGCTAAGAGAAGAGCTGAAGTTCTGGTAACAGCTTCTGGACAGAAAAAAAAAAAAAAAAAAATCAGCTAATTCTTTGGATTTCATGGAATCACAGAATCGTTTAGGTTGGAAGAGACCTTTGAAATGATTGAGTCCAGCCATTAACACTTCCAAGGCCATCACTGAACCATATCCATAAATGCCACCTCTACATGTTTTAAATACCTCCAGGGATGATGATTCCACTGCCCCGGGCAGCCTGTTCCAATGCTTGGCAACCCTTTTGGTGAGGGAATTTTTCCCAATATCCAATCTAAACCCCTCTTGGCACAACCTGAGGCCATTTCCTCTTGCCCTATTGCATGTTCCTTGGGAGAAGAGGCCAACACCCACCCCTCTGCAACCTCCTTTCAGGTAGTTGTAGAAAGTGATAAGGTCTCCCCCTCAGCCTCCTTTTCTCCAGGCTAAGCAACCCCAGTTCCCTCAGTTGCTCCTTGTAAGACTTGTGCTCCAGACCCTTCACCAGCTTCATTGGCTTTTTGTTGGAAGAAAGTAAATACAGTGTGATATACTCTCAAGCACTAAGCATTTGATAACTGGGAAAGTTACAGATCTGCCTGGTGAATTGTTTTCTGTGTTTGAGGCCATAAATGAATAAGTATCACTTTCATAAATTACTGTATAAATAGTCAAGTTCTTGGTATGGTTCATCAAAGGAAATAATCTAAGTGATACCTAAGGAAAAGTAAGAAATGTACAGTGTGTGCTTCAAAAGGAAATCAATAGAAAGTAGAATTAAATGTTTGAAGTTAGGTTGGGGGGTATTAACTTGGTATACTTTGAAAGTAGAAGCCAGAGAAGGAACTAAAAATTCCATGAAAGAAACTGTGTATCAAGTTTTTTATTTGGCTTTTAACTGATCCAATAGCAAACAATCCCATCCTGCTGTAATTGTTGCCACTGACAAAATATTCAGTGACTTCAGCTGTGGCCAGATCAGCTTCACTAACTCCAGCATCCTTAACTGAGGTGGGAACAGATGTGTGTATATTGTACTGAATCCGTGTGCAGGGTGTACCATATGCTAGCTGTTTAGCTTAGTGTTGATTAGGAAAAGTCCTTAGACTGAAATGTTATTTTCTTGCTTGTCATAAACTCCTTTTGGGACAGTAATTCAGACCTAATATACTTTTGGATGGTGTTCAGTAGTGCTGAAATTAGCTAAACATTCAGAAGCTAAATATTGCTTTCAAAAGCAATTAAACATTTAGAGGTTAGTGGAGAGTCTAGGGAACTGTGTGTGTCTGCATTACAGCTGATCTTATCCTGTTACATATCGTGGGGTTTGCTGATAAGACTGACAGTTTTTCATTTCTAATATAAATAGCTTTATGAAAGTAATTTAAGTTTTGGGGGAGCTATATCTATTGTTTCACAATACAGTGTTGCATATTCATCAACACTCAACCCCCAACCTTTTTCTAATTGAGGTGAGCGTGATGACTAAGAAACATAAAAGATTGCTGCCAGAGAATATGGGAAGTAGTCCCAGCAATTTATATAGCTGTTTTTCGTTTTAGAAGTCAGAAAATTTCTGTGGATGACCATTGAAATGCTTGCACACAATCCAAGTGCCTTAAAGTTTGGATTTTAAGGAATGTGTTTTCATTTTAAGTACTCCTGTATTTGAAAGCTTATTGGACTGTACACAATGTAGAATGATAAGAGACATGGGCACCTAACGGACACATTGGGTACCTAAAATCTGACTTAATTTCCACTGTTTCTGTAACTCTTGGTTAGATGCATGCAGTCACCAAGGTCCAGTGAAGGTCTGATAACTAAATCCTGATGGATCTGCAAAACATGCTTTATTTTCCCCAAGCATAGACTAAGAAACACAGTTAAAATGTTTACAGAATATTGCCATTTATTAGCTTCTTTCTCTCTCACCCCCACAGGAGATGGGAACATGCTTGGCTACCTGATGTGATACTGCTGACCCTGATAGTTTAAACCACCTCAATGGGCTTTATACAGAAGCAACTAAGACCCACATGCATAGGCTGCACTCTAATGTTTCCACTATACTGTGAGAGTGGCAGGACACAAAGCTGCAACAGACACCTGAATTAGCAGTGATGTCTCAGTTTTCACAGCCATTTGCTAAGCAAAAATGTGTCATTGTTTAAATGATAGCTGTGAATGCTTATGTCTTTCCCTCTTTTCTTTATAAGCACATATTTGTTCTTAAGAATGTATATAACTGGTTTTTATCTCAAACAAGACAGTTAAGTAAAAAGACATCTTCCAAAGGGTAAGGATCTTCCACCCGATTCTACCTAAAACATCTCTAATAAGCCTAAACCAAGCTTTCCTATCTTTTTTTTTCTCTCACTTAAGACAATTTAAGTCAAGGCAAGATATACAATCTACTTCAATCATTAACTCCTTATGTGCAACCATTAATTATCTCTCTTGGCAAAACCCCTCTTCTCTTTCATTACCATCAGATGTTGAGAGCCTTAAATGTGGCTGTGAAGGCCTACTTTTGTGCCCTGAGCACTGAAAACACCACTGGTTCTTATAATGGCATCATTAAAGGTTGGCAATTTTGTTCCAATTTATTTAAAAGCTTTCCATATGACATAATACTCTTCTGAGATTCAGTGACTGCTGTTTTTTTTGGTTTTATATTTGTTGTGAAAATACTGAAATCCCAAATTCTCAGGCTTCTGGCTCAAAGGTTTGCTACCAGCGTTTCCTCTATCTCTTTTTCCAGATTTAGAAATTCAGCTAACACCCTTAGAGGAATGATTTCATATGTGCTTATATGTAATGTCACGTAACTTTTTCCTCAGATATGTTCTAAAAGAACTGTGGGCCAGTTTAGTGCAAGCTCTAGGTGGTACTTTGTCAGTTTCGCTGGATGTGTGCCTACACGAGTCTGTGCTAGAAACTTCATTCCCACAGCAAAAAAGCATGATGGTAAAGCATGATTTACTGTGGACTGGATTTCACGGTGATTATCTGTGTAGAGAAGTTAAGGGCCCCAGAGCTGGTTTTCTTTAATGCAGTCTCATTTTAAAGCACATAGTTATCGGTCACAGCCACTCTAAGCATTAATATTAATTACAATTATTTTATTATCATTACTATGACTCATCAGAACAATGTCAAATTCTACTGATTCAACTGCTGAAACTACAGTATTTGCATTACCACATGAAAAAGGATAATATACTTTTTTAAGAGGCTATCTAGGGAAGGCACAAATTTCCATGGAAAAGCTAATTGTTTTTACAGTGATTTGGTAGTTATTTTTATGCTGTTCTACATTTTAAACTGTCTTCCTTTTTCCCTACATATTATGTTAACAAAGAAACTCCCTGACTTCACACGATCACATAAGCACACTTTAGGAACTTGTCATCAAGAGCCAGAAATAAGTAGTCAAAACGGTAAACTCAGATTAAATTAACAGAGCAAGTGTCCCTCTTTTTCCCTCTGTGCTTAGTGTGTTTACTATAGCTACCACTGTACCTTTTCCCATGCTGTAGAATTCCTCCAGAGGTGTACATCCTCAGATAGGTTTCCAGATGTGATAATAAGAAGCAGACTTCTTTGAGCAGACTTATTTTCCATGGCTCTAAATGAAATTTAGAGGAAAAAAAAAAAAAAAAAAAAGTCTGTATTCTAAAAGAGAAAATGAAGTTTAGAATCTGAGACAGCGTTCTTGTCTCTTCTTTAAACATTAGTGTGGAAACACTATGCTATGTTATCTTCCGTCCAGATCAGCACCCTTAGAATTAGGCTATCCATTGCATGTAATGCTGTGGTCTCTGTTATGAAAATAAGAAACTGTAATAGATTTTATCTGCCTCTTAGGTGAAATTATGACAGGCTTTGCTATGATAGAACTGTTTTGTGGATTGATTAATTGATTCTCCATTTTTTTTGCCTACTGTTAGTAATATGAATTAATAACTTGTATTTAATAATTGCTATGTAATGTGGCTGTTTTCCATGCAAGTTTGAGATCTTACTGGTCTTAGGGCTATTTTGCTAATACAAAACTTTGATACATAAAAATTCCAAGAGCTGTTGAAAAATAGGTTTAATTTAAAAATATTCTTTTTGAACAATAAATAGTTACTAATTCTGAAACTGAGACATCAGCTTTTTCTATGAAGAAGGACTTGGACATCTCCAAACTCTTTTTTAGATACAGAAGATAAAGGAAGAAGCAAATGTCTCTCTAAAGCATTGGGAGTTATTAAATAGAGGCTCCAAGCAAATAAAAAAATGATCAAAATGTAGTTGTTGATATCCTTATAAAAAAGTAGATGCTTAAAAGTGAAAAGTCTGGGTTGTGACTTGAGCTACAGGAATAGATCAAAATAGAGGTAATTAAGAAAAAAAAATTTGAGATAATTCAAGTATTAAAATTTTCTGACTCACTCTAAAAATAGTGACTTTTTTTCATCTGGAATGATGTGCCTACCAGGTTCTCAAGCATCCCCCGAACTTCTCAGTAATCATTGGTCCCCAAACCTTTTCAAATCCTGTAGCAGTTGAGTGCATAAGCCTTTCTGAAAATTTCCATCTTAAATTACAATCGCCACGATTTAAAGGGAAGTTATTTTGCCAAAATAAAGCAAGTATTTTAACAGTGTAGCAAACAGTATTATAAAGAGGAATAAAGGCAAACTTAGGAGGCAATTTAATCAACCTGTCTGAGCAGAGCAGGAATACTATGCCAGGTCTCCTGCAGTCTCTTTTGCTGTTAATTGATTCCAGTGTTATATTTGGCTTTTTCATAGCAGCATGAAACTCCAAACTCAGGCTCACCTTCTAATAGGATATACCTCTGCTCTTGTTTCAAAGTAACTTTACCTAAATATTTTGTATTTTTTGCATTCTTTGTGCCCAAACATAGTATTTTCACTTCTGTAATAGACTTTCATCCTGGTTTTCATGTTTCCCTGCTAATCTCTCAGTTTCCAGTTCTGATCTTCTCCTCCAGCATACATATAGTTCCCTCTAGGTCTGTCTTTTCATCAGATATAATAACTTACTCTCTATTCCACCATCCAGGCTGAGAAACACATAGACTGGAGCATGTGACAGGCCATGTTTACATCTACTATGTCCCTTCATTTTGCCAGTCAACCAGGTACAAATATGTGTTTAGGTATCTACTCAAACAGGTTGCAACAGCTTTTGATATTTACATACGGACCATGTTTCCCCCAGTTCCACAAAAGGGTATACTGGACAGGGTGATCACCTATTTACACCAAGATTTAGAAACCTAGTTTCCTTCCGGTAACAGCAAAGCTTGTCCTAAAGGAAAATAGACTAATTTGACCTAAAAATATAACTTGTAAAAAAATGAAATTGTTCTTTGCACTTATTATTTCTTTTTAAATCCACAGTTCTGAGTTTAACAATTTTCTTTTGTTTATTTCATAGTTACTCTGAATATAAAATTTAAATTAAGATCTCTAGAGTTTATCAGCCCTTAATTATTTTTTAAACTTAGGTGTTATGCATGCCTTTTCCCAAGTCTTCTAGAAAGTATTCTACACTTCATGAGTTTCTAAATACACTTGTTAATGGCCTTCAAATTACGTTGATTAGGTCTTCATGAATGTGAGGAAGTTCAACAAATTGAGCTAATGTGGAAATTTAAGTACTTTCTTACCTGTTATTTCCATGCTTTAACACAGAAAACTTACTTCTCTGTTACTGGTATTAATTTTCAGGGCCTTTCCTGTCAGTGGGTGGTCTTAGTAAAAACAATTGAAAGACTTAATTAATTGAAAGACCTTCTTTGTTCAGTAGCAGACCAATGCTCAGTTATCACCTCAATATTGCTCACAAAATTATTTCTTCTTTTTGCAGATCTGTGCTCTTTTATTCTGCTAATTACAAATTAATCTATTTTCTAA
Source organism: Psilopsiagon aurifrons (assembly GCA_025447955.1). Classification (NCBI taxonomy): domain Eukaryota; kingdom Metazoa; phylum Chordata; class Aves; order Psittaciformes; family Psittacidae; genus Psilopsiagon; species Psilopsiagon aurifrons. The sequence goes on from JAOEHY010033388.1 coordinate 25,304, forward strand.
TTTCTCTCTTTCTTATGGTGTATTTAGTATTATCACATACCTGAGAAAACACTTTTTCTGCTTAAATTTTGGCTTCTTGTTTCCTTAGGTTGATCTTAAATTAGTCGTTATTTTTTTTTAAGTTTGTTTTGGTTTGGTTTCTTAACTCTTTTTAGGTCATTATGATTTCATCAACACAATCTCTGGGTCTACAACACTTTTGAATTTCTAAAATGTCTACTTCTTCTAACAGGTTACCTGTATCACACTGATAGTTATATTTCTGTGAAGCTACTTGCATGTTAGGTTCCCTCATGGTAAATGCTGTTATAATAAAAAAATCCAACATGTTTGTAAACTTTTCTGTGCAGTGATTTGACTTTGTTTCACTCCAGCATCCATTTGCCTTCCGAGTAGAATATTTGGGACATTTTAAAGGATAGTGCTGTTATTTCTGTGTCAAAAAAGCATTCCCAGCCCAACTCATTTTACTTCTTGTTTAAAAAAACTTAGCCACAATAACTGAATTGCTAGCTTATTTCTCACTGCATCGCTTCTGTCTGTGAAATAGAATCCTTAGACAGATCTAATGGCTTGTGGAAAATAGGAATTGAATTACTGGGCAGCGTTGCTACATTAGTGTAGTGTTCATTTCAGGACATGTTTTACTTGAGGTAAACTTGCATATCCTGAGCTATTTTGTTCATGGAGCTGAACATTACAGAAGCAGCCTTATGAGAAAACAACAATGAACAGCACCATTTAAGCAAATGGTTAATTTTATCTTTGTTTTCCCAAGTCACAATTCATTGTCCTTCCTGATGGTGCAAAACTAATTGTCTCTTATCACGGTTACATTACCTCCAAAGGCAAATAAAATTAATGCAAAGTAAACATCACCATTATATGATTTTAAGGTCCTTTCCAACCCTAACTATTCTATGATCAGAGACTGTTGGATTAAAAGGGAAATAAACTTCTATGAAACTGATGCTAAAACCCACAACAGGATCTCAGAATCATAAATCACTGAGTTCTCCAGGTTATCAGCTACTGCTATAGTTCATTATTTTGTATTCTTTCCTTTAACCTTGGGTGGCCCTTAATGCATTGCTGCGCAGTGATTGATACGGCTGATGAAAATAAACTATGGAAGAGCAGTGCTGTGCTGCAGTACTGTATCATGCTACTTGTTTACATCTTTTAAAAACTGTTTTTGTTCATATAGATAAATCAAAGCCTTCTAAACTCTGTCCTGTATGTGAAACTATAATATCTCAGTATGGAACTCCAAGGAGAGTCCTTCACTTTCAAGGAATTGTACACTGAATTGCAAAATGTCCAGCCTTTTTCTATTTCTTCTCTTTAGTATTCAGTCCCTTTAGCATTTGCTATGTTTGCAGGAAGGTCCTATTTGAGTGTGGGAGTTACATTAATTCTTTCTTCACAGTTCACACTTTAAGAAATCTATATACTAAATTCCTTCTAAGAAATTTAAAAAACTATCAACAGTTGATTGCTATTGAGTCAGAATGGATCAAGGAGCATAAGGCATAACTATTGAGGGGTCAGGATCATCATTTGCCATTTTAAGTTTAAAAAAGGAAAATGTCTGACTTTATTTAATCCCAGTCTTCAAAAGAGGGCAGAAACATTCTTGAGAAAACAGACATTTCAACACAAGGAAAATCTTGTATTTAGTTAAAAGTTGTAGTTAGTTTTATCTAAAGCAAGTACAGTTCTAGAAAATGTGAAAGTTTATATTTACATGGGTTTTGAAGACTTGACAGTTACTCTGGACAGTGTAATTGATCTTGGTAAATATGATTCTTAATTGAATGGTATGGCTTAGTCTCTTATGGGGAAGAATGTCTAAGAGTTGTTAAAACCCACACAAAAGCACAAAAAGTTCAGAAATTGTGCTCTACAAGCTTATACATTGACACCAACTGGACAAATATGTAGAATACTATTGAAAAGAAAGAAAATAACTATTTCCCATGTGCATTGGTGGTTGAACAAGTCTGGAGGTTAAACTGTGAGAGAGAGTACTCATATGAACATATACATACCTGGAGGGCAGGGGAAACAGGAATTTCTCTTCAAATTATTCATGGACAAGACAAAGCCTATCTCTTCTCAGCAAAAAATACACTAGAGATAACTGGGTTAATTAGGTGTATCTATAATAAATATTTAATATATGGCATATTAAATACCTCAAAGAGAATGTATTAAGACACTGATGTGGGTGTCTGAATCCAAAACACCAGGCAAAGTGGGAATTGGGAGCCTCCATTCTCTATCTTTTCGCAACAGTGAAAGACAGAATCTAGGGGATGGAGTTACTTGAGGAACACAATGAAATATCCGTATGCAATTTTCTGAAGGAACAGTTTATAATGATTGTAGGTAATGTTCTGTTTATTTCACTTTTCTTTTTTTCTTTTTTTTTTTTTTTTTTTTTTTACCAACAGCTTTGTCTATTTTCATGTAATGTGGTAGATGGGTTATTTTGCCAGAAGTAAACTGTCTCATCAAAGACATAAATGGGATGCAGGCAGTCTGGAAGCCGCTAAATTGCAGGGGTTACCTTTTGTAAGGGGAGGGTCTGCACAGCATTCACTGATAGTTCCCAGAAGCTCACCATGGAGGGTATGTTGTTAAACACTGGCTTTGAGGGGTTTTTGCTAAGCACAGGGAAGTGTTCCCCTTGAGACACCCAATTGCCCTTTTGCAAAACAGCACGAGAGAAAGTTCAAAATAGAGAATTCCACTCTTAGGGTGAGGATTACCAAGAACTAGAAGAGATGTCATGGGAGGTTGTTCAGTTGTCATCATTAGGGGTTTCTGAGAGCAACAGTAAAGCAAAACCTCTGTCACGTATGACAAGACACAGGTGATGTAATTTTCTGATACATGTTTTATTTTCTAAAATTCATCACCTGTAACATTTTACAGAAAGGAAAATGCATTATATTTAATATTGTTGTCAAAGCAATAGTTGAGGTGTCAAAATATTCACTTCCAGTTTATCTTATTTCGCACAAAAAACAAAGCATGTAATAAAGAGGAACTGAATTCTTCCATCTGTTCAACTATTTTTCAATTAGTTTCACCTTAGAAAAACTGTAGAACAGAATTTAAAATTAATTTGTTGCCAGTGGATTTGTACAGCCATATTATTATGGTCGTGGGATACCATCATCACTGTGTGCAAGATCGATAAGCAACCGCAGCTGCATTTCCTGCAACTGAATGGCTAAAGAGAAGGTGAAACTTCTTTCAAACAGCAGTCATCCTGTAATGAGGGAGTTAATATGGGGCAAACATATTTAAGAAACATAGAATCATAGTTTGTGTTGGAAGGGACATTCAAAGGTCATCTAGTCCAACCCCCTTGCACAGACATTTCAAATAAACTTGTTCTAGGTTAAATGCAATTACTTACTTGTTAATGTATTATGGGCCCATTCTGAAAATCATACTGATGTCCTTTGTACGTGTTTACCAAACCTTCTGCTCTTCTGCAGTATGTCTGAGGACTAGAGAGCAAGTGTTTCTCTCCCTTTCCATCACACAGAATAGCTTTCTTACAAGAATATTTAGCTCAGGCTTCTAGCAAGCACCAAACTAGAACTTTCCATAGGCCTCCTAACAGATCGCTGATGTCGAGCCCTCTGCGCTGCTCTGGTGACCACTAGATTGCTAGCTTAAAGTTAGCATCTTTGCATCATAGCAACACAAGAGAATGCTAAGCATGGGTAGTACTACAGTGTTTTGTTACAAAGAACAGTTGGAGAAATCCTGAATTGACTCATGTTTGAATGATCTTTACGTGCAAATTTTTGAAGCAGATTTCTTACATCAGATGCATGAATAATGGTATTTGAGAATAAAGCCAATTTCTAGATGAGTAAAATGGCCTCTCTGTATTAAAATGTATGACTGCATCACCTGTTTTTCAGTCATGCAAGGAGAAACAAGTTTACAATGCTACTGTGATGAGAGCCGGTTAGCTGGTTATTTTTAGCTTGAGCTTGCACATTTAGCAAACCCCCACAAGAGGAAACATTCCTCACCTGCAGCTGATCAGCATTCAGAGCTGCACAACTCCATCCATTTAAGGATCAAAACAGCTATTTTAGTCTTATTTTTATAACCAAATACTTGTTCAGTATTGGGGAAAAGGCGCATTCATAAGAAATGGCATAATGTATTTCTGATTTCAAAAGTTAAATGCAAATACTGATTTATGATGTCTCTGGCACTGAGTAATAACCACATAAACATAAGGACAGCTATCCTCTGTCAATAATGGCTGTAGCCATTAAAACTCTCCTGAAAAAAGGAATGGAATTTTCACTGTATTTGTTAAGGTTTCTTTTAAATTTTTCATCTCTACATGGTAAAAAATTTACTAGAAGCTCCTATTCAGGTCTAAACCCCTTTATTTACTTTTAGTTAGGGTTATATTTTAGGATAGGCAGGATCTCTTCTAATTGTGCTTGATCATTTATAGAATCATAGAATATTTATGGTTGGAAAGGACCTTAAGATCATCCAGTTCCAACCCCCCTGCCATGGGCAGGAGCACCTCACACTAAACCATACCACCCAAGGCTCTGTCCAACCTGGCCTTGAACACTGCCAGGGATGGAGCATGCACAACTTCCCTGGGCAACCCATTCCAG
>JAOEHY010033389.1:0-25863 GCA_025447955.1 Psilopsiagon aurifrons
CTTGGTCGGGCTGGGTATATGTGGTGAGCTGTTGTATTCTCTTCCTTTGTATTTCTCTTGCTATTATTATTGCTAGTGGTAGCAGTAGTGGTTCGTGTTATACCTTAGTTACTAAACTATTCTTATCTCAACCTGTGGGAGTTGCATTCTTTTGATTGTCCTCCCCATCCCTCCAGGAGCAGAGGGAAGAAAAAGGGGGAAGTGAGTGAACAAACGGCGTGGCTGATTTATGGCTTAAACCACGACAGTCAGGTAACTACTGAAGACAGGAGCCTGAACAAGCCAATGTGATTGCTCAGCCTCCAGCCTAACACTGATTTTGCATGCTACACAGTCTGATAACAATTTCCATTATTCATGTGACTTCATCACCTATTCCTGAGGACTGAATGGCCTTCCAAATGTTATCACGAGAGTAAAAGAATACTTAATACCCTCATTGCAATCCATCTGTTTCTGAATAGGTTTGGGTTTAGCCAGATTTCTGAAAGATATAGCCCTTTGATGAAGATTGATTAGCTTCACTGGAATCCACATAGCTTGCCCCCCTGGAGAAATAACTCTTCCCTGCTTAGACAGTCCATGACAGAGTGAGCTCTAGGGTAACTATCTACCTAACACTAAGTTTTATAATTATTGCTTCTTGCAGGGAGGTATTTGCCTTGTTGAAGTATATCGCAGTAGAATGAGGGAAATACTGAAAACAGCAATGAGCTTTTCCGAGTTATTCACTGTTGGAATTGCCAAGTTATCTAGATCTCAGCAGCTCAGGTAAGGAGGAAGCCACCCTTGACTTTAAATGCTAGCTCATGGGATAATGGGTATTTCCTTCAAGAAATTAGATAAATGTATTTTCATCTGAATTTTACTTAAGTTGTATGACTAAGTAAGCCACTGAAAGTATCAAATATTTTTCTACTTGGATTTAAAAACTTTTGAGTTGTTCTAATTCAGTGTGTGTGCTAGTCATTTCACAGTATATTTAATTAATATTAATAGAATTAATAGTTTCATTCCCATTCTTAAAATATTGAACATTTCATGATCCATTGAAAAACAACACCAGAATGTATTCTCTGCCAAGACTCCTCAAACTTTCTGCTGATTTTACCTTTGTGATTTCACTTTCCCTCAGACGTCAGCATAGATTCAGTTAGCTTTATACAGCAGTCTGACCAGAAAGAATGTCCTTTAGCATTGAATCTTCAGCGCTCTTCTCTTAGACTCTCCTGGAAGAGTCTAATCTTCCAAGAGAAATTTTAACCACTACAGCCTGAATTACAAGTCTGTTCCCGGGATGCAAGTTATAGTCAAAAAGTCTGTCCTAAGTAATAAATAATGGGAGATTATTAGAAGGTATGATCTCAGCCACTTATCTTTTGAATTTACACTGAGTGATGAAAAAAGGATGTCAAACTAGGTAAGTACTACAAATAATGTGGTGATTCAGTGAAATCCTCTGTACCTCAATATGATTTCAATATAAAAAATTTGATTTTTATTTTAAGAATCTAAATTAATTGAAAGGTAGCCAAAAAAAATGCTGTAACATTTCTGTTTCATTAACATGTTAATACTAGAAGTGTCATACCATATAACCTTGCAGTTATGAATCTATCACATGTTGGAGAAAGTTTCTGGACTCACAGAAAATATTGTAGTTGGGAGCAAGGTGCTATACAGTCCATTAAGTTCTGGTCATATATCTAAGTTACCACCTGAAACAGAGAGAGGTGGACCAACCTCAATAGTTGCACATTGAGTTGCATCTGATAAAAGATACCTGATTTGGATCAGAACATCTTGGGGGAAGGTCTGCTTGTTGAAAGATCATTGCACAGTATATCTGAGAAATATGCAAAAGTAAGTTGAATTAGTACAATATTAGAGAGAGCTGAAAAAACTCCTGATGAAAATATTTTCCATCAGATAATGTGAGTTGCCTTTGACAAATTTATGGTCCTGCATAATGTTGACTGGGAACCATTTTGAACAGCTACGTTTCTTGACAGATCACTTCCTGAATCCTCACGAGTTTGCCTGGAAGACTGCTTATCAGGAGCATTGTTTCTAGGTTTGTTAGTTTACAGATTAATTGATCTCTTGATTTTCCAAGGCATGAGAACTGAACCACAGGTTAGTACCAGTTAGGATCTCAGCTCCTGCCTCCCCTCTCCAGGGTGTAATGAAAGACTCAGGAAGATTTGAGAGTGTCCTGGGTTCAGCAGTAACAGTCATTTTTCTCTTTCTCAGTAGCTGGTGCAGTGCTGTGTTTTTGACTTTCGGCCTGGGAACAGTGCTGATAACACCAATGTTTTCGGTTACTGCTTAGAACGTTTTGGTCTGGCCAAGGACTTTCGGAGCCTTGTGCTCTGCCAGGGAGGAGGGGAAGCCAGGAGGAAGCAGAGACAGGGCACCTGACTCAAACTGACCAAAGGTATTCCATACCACAGCACGTCATGCCCAGGAGATAAAAAAAGGAGGGCAGAGACCTGGAAGGGTGTGGGGGCTCGTTGCCTGGTCGGGCTGGGTATACATGGAACAGAAACTACTGTGTTTGTCTTTTGCCTGATACTGCAGTTGAATCAGTGTATAATATTCACTCGATACTGTGGTGTATACCATACATTCTTTGGAGGAAGGGAAGAGCAGGTGGAATGAAGACAAGGAATGTTTACAGCTAGGTCTATGAACACACATACTGTAGCTTGTTTCTCTGTTGACTTTTTCACCTTTCAAATGAAGAAAGAGAACTCTGTTTCCTTCAGTATTGTCTCATTTTCCAATAATTTAATCTTTCTTATAGATCGTTTTAGAACCCTTTCCAATTTATAAGTACCTCTTTTAAATGATAAGTTATGAGGCTTGGACATGTTTCAAACTTCAATAATGCCTGATTCCTTAGTAATATAATAATTAGTAATAGTAATAAGTGAAAGGAAGTACCTTCCCCTATTATAATGAATAATTTTAATAATTATGACAAGGGTCACTCTCAAAGCAAGAATTGGGGATTTCTGCTCTAGGCTTTGTATTGTCTCAAAAAGGAGGATGTTCCTGTAGCTTCTGCTCTTTATTCTGAGATGAATGTCTTAACATTTGATAGCAAGAAACCCCCTATTTTTCATTTGTACACAATTTACTGAGTCAGTGAAATTAGGTGGTATCATTGCCTCCCCTTCTCTATGTTCCAAGTTTATGTAATTTTTATTCAGCACAATAAATTTTTACTTATGTATTATGGAGCATCTCTGACTGTATTTTAACTTTTCTGGATTTTCACTTCATATTTGTTCTTCTGCTTTCATTATCAGTTACCTACTCATTTACTTCTCCCCATTTTACTCTTTATATGTATCGGCTAATGTGCATATACATACAGGAATACAAATGTTTTATGCATATGTATTTTTAAGAATGGTTTTCATTTCCTTTCTAAGCCAAGTTGGCTTATTACCAGGGCAGTTGTCCTTCTGTATGGATTGTGGCTTTTGGACATCTAGTAAAATATTTTTAAACAATTCGTAGTTACTCATATTTTTTTCTGTTTGAATTCTTTCTCCAGATAGATTTGGCTTTATTTGTTCTCAGTTTTGGAAAATTGACTTCTGTGAAGCTCCAAGTAATTCAGTAGCTGTCATAAAAATTCTAAAACAAAGCTCAAATAAAGATCCTGACCTCTCCTTTCTTCATTTCCAGAAAGATTATGAAAGGGGGATGATGCACAATCTTAATTAAAAGTAATCTAAGTGTCTGAGAGAGAAGCAAAAATTTTTAGAGCTCACAGTATATTTTCATGGTCAGGCAGCTTAGTGAGCATTGAAAATCACTGTATATTGTAATGCTGGGTCACTTGCAAGCAGTACTATTGAAATGGAAAGTAGTGGTATTTGGAGGAGTGGACTAGGGAATGGTCATCTGTGGTGGTCTTGCACAGTTAGTGTGAACTCCACAGTTTTTAATCCACTCACTACGACACCTCATTATTACTGAAAAATGTGTGTATTACTGTACCAGAACAAAGATATCAGTTTGATTGTAACTCTTCTACATTGTGGTCTAAGAAAGAATACTGTCCTTCAGTTTTAAAACCGGGAAGTGAAGGTATTTGTTTTAGAGAAATAGGCTCTGTAGCTTCATTTTCACTTATACAATCTTAAAACCTATAAGCACCAGCTGTGTTGCATCATGAAATAAAAGGGCTCCTTAAGATTTGGGCTGGAGAATTGTTTTCAGAAGAAATATACTTTACTTTCTCAGGCTGGTATGTCAGTGTTGTGCTCATACAAGCCTTCTGAAAAGAAATCATCAAATATGCACTTCAGACAAAAAAGTTGCCAAGGATGGGAGCAAAAATAGGAAGTAAAATCTAACGTGACTGCAAAAAACCAAAGCCACTTACTCTCTCATCCCCTTTTAAGTAATCATTCAAAGAACTGAAGGTTTTCTCTGAAAACAATAGATTTAAAAGTTTAGCCTTCTGTTAACTAAGAGTTTTAACTGAAAGTCTAAGGGCACTGAAATGCACTGTTTCTATAGTAATTTTTATAGACATAACATGACGTTTCGTTGGGCAGTTTCTATTTTAAAGAATTCTTCAGATAAATCAAGACATTGCTATGGACCATAATAAAAAAGAGGAAAGTCATGTTACCAGAGCCAGGTCTTCATAACTTGTTTTGAGTACTTCAGCTCAAAAGAAGTTTGTATAAAGGGTCAGCTGACGTCATACTTGATTTTCTTTGAAAGTATAGTTTCATTAATATTTACCACAAACTATCAGACTAAAGCTTGCATTCCAGATCACATGAAAGATTTTGCTCAGTATAAAACAAGCTCTTCTGTTTTGTCTGTTTGGTTTTTGGGGGTTTGGTAGTGTTTTTTCATTTTAGATAGAAAATATGTAGCAAAAATCAATTTTTATTTAGACCAACTCTTTCATTTGTCTGGACAGTCAAGCAAACAAAAAGATTTTTCACGGTGGTCTAAACAGTTCTTTCTTCAGCTCTTCAAAATCTTTGTGATCAAATTTTTTATTCTTTATTTCGTAGATTCTTTTTAATCTTCAGTACATCAGAATTTCAAGGGTCTGCTTGACCTTTGGAAGTCTTTTTTTTCATGTTGCAAAATTTCATTTGGAAAAAACAAATGAAACTGCAACAGTACACTTTGGAATTTTTGACGATGAAAAGGAAATAAAATTTGCTTTCCTTACATCTGCTTCTTATCACTTTTGTAAAAATGGTATTAGTAGATCAATGCGGGGTTTTTGTTTCTGATCAAATAATAGGATTTGCAAGTACACTTTACATGTTTTCTTCCCCTCTAACCTTTTTTCACCATCTCCATCCTGCCTATCTGTCCTCTGGAAAATCAGCTTTTGGCAAGAATTTTCTGCTAAATACTCCATCGTAGTCTATTACAAGCTAAACTTCAGTTGGCTTTGAGCACAGACACAGTTACATTGTGAAAGTCCTACTTGTACCCAAATGTCATTATAATGTGAACTTTTTCACGATGAAGACCAAACTGAATGATATTTCCATGTTGCAGATCAAATGGACATGTTTTAAATCAGTGCAGCGAGTCAAGTTCTTTGGAGCTACTCTGAAGTCTCTGTTCCATCTCGTTCAATTTTCGGCTGCCTCCACTTGTTTAGCCTCTTATCAGTTTACATATATCACAAGGATAAGACACTCCTTTAGCCAAGTTAATTATACTGTCTTCATCCCATGCAATCATGAGCAGGCCTGGTTATTTTAATCATCTTCACGCCTACTTTCCTATACACACTCTGCTTCTACGGTAGCCATTCTAAGATGTAAGCTGGACTCTTGCCTGAGAAAGAAGCCAATCCCTGCATTACCCTGAAATGTTCTCATTGCATTTGGTTCTAATTGGGTAATGTGCTGCACTGTTTTTATATGACATTTCGTTCCTTGCTATCAAACATTCCATGCCTTTTTCATGACATGATTTATATGACTTCCTTGTCACCTACATTCCTGCCAATTCTCCCAGAGATTCATCTCTAGATTGTTCTGTTTCTTCCAAAGTCTCACCCTCGTACTGCTGCTAATTGAATATTTGCATATCCTGTTCCTTCTGTCTGGAACTCCCAGCCCTTTTAACTCACTGAATGTCCCTTGCCAAACACTTTAAAAAGGCAGGCTGAAACTTCCCACTTTGAATATTGCTTTTTGTATTCCTATGTAATCCCTTTCAAAATGTTCGGAGCACATTCAAGTGATCAGAAGTGAGTGATAATAGCAAGGTTTTAGGCCAAATCAGATACAGACTGATCTGTGAAAATGTCATTTCCTTGTGGAATTATAGAGCAGTGACAATCACACAATGGTTAAGTCACATACACAGACAAAAATTCAGGATGTCCTCCCTGTAAAAACAAATCCAGGAGGTTCTTCATGTTCCTCAGCGAGTACAGGCCTGTTGCATTTATAGGCACAAAAATAGATCTGAAGCAGCAATATGCTGGATAGCTTAAATTGTTGGAAACTGAAAGTCTGCAATTTAACAGCAAATAGAAAGTTCTCAATTCTGTAATACTGAGGCATTAAGATCAAGAATTAAATATTTTTATTCATGTAAATGCTGCATGGTCAGCAATAAGTTAACAAGCAATCCTTTTAATAAAACCAAAGATGTAGTCTGATCTGGTCCCATCCCCTTTTTTCACCATGTTTCCAACTCATTCGCTTTCTCTCCAAGTCTTGCTGTCTCTTGCCACTGTTACTTAATGTGCAATTCAGTATTTAGATCTTGTTAATCTACCCATTTTGTGCCAATATAAAAATTACATTATCAGTTTAACTTCAGAAGCTTCTATTAACATATCAATGAAATATCCAAGATAGATACTAGTTTAAAAAGATGATCAGTGTAATATAAGCTTATCAATTCATGAAGTAAGCCATGCCAATGTGCTTTTACACACTATTAGTACTTCCACACTAGCCAGTCTGCTAAGGTGACTTTTTAAATATTTACTAGAGGTGCATTGGAGGAATTCTGAATTTCTGGCAGATTTAATGAATAAACTCTGAGTACGTTAAGCAAACTAGTAGGAATGTTATCTGATAATTTGCTTTGTCTTCAGAATATGATGTATCCTGCAACTCCTTTGGCTGCTCTGACTTTATGTATTTTCTGACCAAAATCTTAAAAAGGCAAAGGTTTTGTCTGTTTGATATTAGAGGTATTAATATAAAACCAAAATAAACCTTTCAGTTTTGGGTTTGTTTAGGTTTGTTGGGGTTTTTTTTAGAGGAAAACCTGTATTGCTTTCTGTAGGTGGACACAACCTTCAGACTCTAATAGCTACAAAGTTGCACCCCACTTTCAATTAATTTAAAATCATTAAACCAGCTGTGACCATTCCCTTCTTATGTCTTCTTAGATTCATTCAGTGTTTATATCAAAGTTAGGAATATCCAGACTTATCAACAGACTCCAGCAGCAAAATTTTTTATAAATTTAATAGATTATTCTCTCATAGGAACCTCTTCTCTGCAGGATGAATACTAAGAGCAAATGCCATACATTTATCCTTTCCTTGGCTTTTACCACCTTGTGAAGTAGCTAGTACTCGCCACTCTAGATAGCATATCTGAAAATGGGTCTTTTAAAAGATCCAAGAAGGGCCAAGGCTACTGTATGATTGAGGTGCTATTTCAGCTTAGTGCTCTCCAAAAACTTTAACTAACCATGTAAGAAAGTGAAAAGCTAAAGGTGCAATTTCTCACAGTAAACACAGTAGCTGTGTTTATAAAGCAGGAGGATTTTGTGAATTATTGGTACCAATATAGTGTTATGAATGTGAATTACTTACATAGAGTGTCTTTCAGCATTGGAAGAAAGACTGCTGAAATGCAATAATACATTACAGGCTTAGCAAGAGATTAGCTGTGCAATAAGGACAGGGATTGGGTTCTAATTATCTAGAGATTTCATTGCGGGTGAATGTCCCTTTATAACCACCACAGAGGAGACAAAAAACATTGAAGTTCTGTACAAGAATTACAGTTCACACTGGTATATGTCAGAGGTAACACAAAGAGTTGCTGCCTAATGCAAAATTGAAATAAATACCAAGGGATTTTAGATACACTTTATTTATTGAAAATAGCCTATTGAAGAGATATAGCAGCGAATGGCAATGCCTACTGCTAAGGCAACTCGGTTAACTTTACAATCTTGTCTCTTTCAGAAGTTTATTTCACCTCCAGAATCTTCTTCATTTGTTTTTTTATTGTATTTGAAGAGAGGCTTGTGCCCTCCAACATTTCTTAAGAGGGAGACGTGCCCTGAAACCTCTCAGAACAGCCGCCTGCCAGTCCTGCAGGCAAGCACCCATGCAGCAGCAGCTGGCTGCATATTCTCTCAAGGAATTAGAGAAAAAAAATCTCAATCAGCTCTGTATGTAGGTGCTGAAGTCAGCCAGGAAAGGAGGATGCAAATGGTGTAGACATGTAAGTGCTAAAGTGATTTTTTTTCTTTTAGAAGGCAGACAATACAGACTGTACATGCACATTCATTATCCTATTTGCTCCGCTGATTGTGTCTCTTGTATGATTTTGGAAGAGTGAAGTATGTCCCAGGTTATGAGGTCAGTTCTTAGCACTAAATTTGAGAAAATAAAGATTTAAATAAATTAGTGCAAGTTCAGACTAGTACAATTTATTACAATGTGTTCATTTCAGCCTTTCCAGTGCATGACAGTGCTCAGTGCACATTCCTCTGCAGAATGAGCTGTTGCGACTGCAGAGGACCTCAGGTCCATAGTCGTGGTTAACAAGTAGAGCACCTGCTAGGAACTGCTATGGTCAATAGGATTTCATATTGTACATATATTCTTGAGCTTTCCCTTCCCACACAGAAGACATTTTCAGAAGGGGAGTAACCTACAACAAGTAGCAGAATGAAAAGGAAAAGAAGTTTCATTTCACAATTTTAAAGCACAAAAGTCTTTACCGGAAACTTTAGTGAGTTCCTAGCTGGGTCACAAGTTTCATGGCTAGAATGCAAACTAAGCGCCCAGTTTTGGTTAATGTAATCCTAATGATCCAAACACATGCAGGGAATAATTGCAAATGATCTCTGCTTACAAGAGCTACTGAATACACACAACACACATTTCTGTTGTAGTTGCTTACATTAGATTTCATTCTGGCCTCTTGTTTAAGCTTTTACATGGTTTTAAATGCTTGCTGCAAAGTCAGGTCTTTGAGAAAGACGTATGACTGGCAGAGAATAAATATTTTACATGGAATAATTACTTATTGCCTGAAGTCTTTGGCATGCTATCCAGCAGGAAAAAAAAAAAAAACATTTTAATAAATGCCAACCACACCTACAAAAGATAAGTACCATCACAAATCATGCTCACTTATTCCAAGATTATCATTTGATAACCAGTCCAAATTGCTGTTGAGATAATAGCACCTCTTTTGATGTTACTGGCAAAGTGCAGGTAAAAATATTTCTGTGTTTGGCTTTCACCATTAGTGCTAGGATTTTATAAAACCTAACAAAAAAACAAGAGTCAAAGCATAAGAGGAAGAATACTTTCTCGTAGTGGAGTAAGTAGAGTAAGTCAGATACACTTCAGTATACTTTGGAAACAATTGCCACCTACCATAAATAGGCTGTTAAGTGAAAAGTGTATAAACACACCGCTTATTTTACTGGGTAGACTTCAGAAACATTTGGTACATCCTATGTTAAGTCTAGTTTTCTTAGAGGAGTTTGGAAAAAATATTTGCAGCACATATAATAAGTAATCCCAACAATGAGAGAAGCCATGTGCCTTCTGTTGGAAGAGATACAAACTGGCTGTGTCTTTGTGACAGATTTCTCTCCCTGACACCTCAGGTACACCTGCATTTGAAGGCTGCCTTTATAACATCCCAGAAAACTTTAATCAATGTCAGGTTTACAGCAACACAGAGCAGAATCTCTGGTTTATCAGTTTAAAACAATGAGATCCTTTATTCAGGGAGAGTGTGACTCAGTGCCTTGTTTGTCCTAGCTAATGAGAACTAACAGCACTGTCTATAATGGATGTGCCATGGATATGACTGTGGGAACGTGCCTTCAGGATGAGATCTAGCTATCTTCGACTGTGTACTCAAAGATGATTGTTATTAAAATAATTTTGTAAACTCATGTACAAGATGGATTGCACTGTGAATAAGTGAACAATTGTTCTAACTTATCATATTTGTTCTGCACACATGTTCAACATGCAGCTTGTTGGCATTTTAATGTTGTGTATGTGTGTGGGGAGAGGGGTGTGAGCAGACCTAGTCTGCTGACTCATCTTGATAGATGGATTGGGTTTTATCATCACTGAATCAGAGGAACACTGAGTGGTTTTCCAAGACAAAATAGCTTGAGGGAAAAGACTGAACAGCCTGCATCAGACCCTACAGTAAATTAGACCAAGGAAAGGCTCAATTCAAGTGACTGGAAGATTGCTCAGGATTTCTGCCAGGGTTTGTTACACCATAAATGAAAATCCAACAAAGTATGAGATGTAAATCTGTTAAAGACCCTGGGTTGCATATTTGCCATGTGAGAAACTGGCAGGGACAACTTATCTTCTGGTATTTGGTGACTGCTATGAGAAGTAGCTGCTGTTTAGAAAGCATGGCTCTCGCCAGACGTGTTAGGAAAGATATCTTTTCCTTCCAGGGGACACAGTTCTAGAGAAACTTCCCTTCTGGTGGAGTCTGGAACATCTGCAAACCCTAAATTTAGAGATAAATATCCCCATTACTGAGGGGAAATAGGTGGATAAGAAAAGAATGACCCAAGTTTCAGGGTGAGAGGAGTTTGGAATCTTTCATTCTTTCAGTCAAGGATTCTGGCTGTCTGATAAAGTCTTGGAGAAGACTGAGAACTCATGTTCAAAAATATGCACATGGTCTGTCAGATAAAGGATGAGACTTTCTGTTCCCCTACTAAGCAGGCTGAGATCCATAGCAGAGCATGTAGACTCAACCATTTTCTGCGGGAGTGTTCAATAAACTAGCTGGGAAAAGAACAGTTTGGTAAGGTCCCTGAATGCTGCAGAGTTGTAAATGAAGCTATTTACAGAAAGTAATAGATATTTGGACACCACCATCATTTTAGTAATTTCTAATAAAATTCTTTTTAAGAAAGGCTGTGATCATGATAGTGCAGTGTACTGATTCATCTAAAGCAAGTAAACACTGAATAAGTACAGAAGCACCACGTGCTTGTGACCAAGTGAACACTCATTTCAGATTATTTTGCATGTTGAAATTTGGCTGTAAAAAGTCAGGACTGTGAAGTATTTAACAGGAAAAAAAAAAGTCAAAGCAAAAAAGTTAGCTAATCTGCTTTTCAGTTATTCAAGATGCTGCTTGTACCAGCCATGCACATTTTATTGTCTGTGTGTCCTCATGTATGACCTATAAATTTTTCATGTATGTCAAAACAGTTGTATATATCCTATCAGCCACTATGGCTGGTGGGTGCCAGACCTGAAACCTGTCGCTCACATGTACCCCATGGATAATGAGAAAGTTTTTGAATGTGTAAAAACTTCCTTTAAGTCTCAGGTAAGGAGAGCTACATTGAAATGCAACTGTCAGGAGACATGTCAGGGGCTGTTATTGCAGAAATTGGCAGATATAAATCATAGAATCATGGAATAGTTAGGGTTAGAATTTCCTGCAGATCATCTAGTTCCAACCCCCCTGCCATGGGCAGGAACACCTTGATCAGAGACTCCTTGAAGTACTGACATGCAAAGTCTCTGGATAATGTTATAGACCAGCTTGGAACATGTAGTTTTCACAAAAATGCAATATATGTAAAGAAAAAGAAGAATCACTGAAATTAGAAGTGGAAAGCACAGATTTGCAACCAGAACAAATATTTGGATTCTGAAAAGCAGCTGAAGCACTGAATGAGGTATTCACATTTTCATTCTTCTCTTCGGGCTTGACTCTAAAGGAAAACCACATCTCCTCTGATGGAACCAACAAAAACATCAATATTTTATGTTAGAAAAGCCTTACAGAAACACTAAAGGGTGCTTTAATCATAATCCATAAATCATAAGTTCCCATTATTGAGAATTAAAGGGGTGTTAGATGCTTATAATCAGCCCCGAATCTGGGCCCAACTCCAACAAAATTGCACTCTGCACATATGTACATCACCCTCAAAAACTATTTTGTGTTCAGTATTGTTATAGTGTGTGAAGTAGATATTCAAGAATAGCAAATCACATGTAGCTATAATAACCAGGATCACAAATAGTGAGTAAATTACTAAAACTTCCAGAAAATTTTACCGAGGAACTTTTCATTCAGTGTGGGAATAAATTAGAAAAAGATTCCCTAAAAATGTTCGCAACCTGGATGAGGCAACCATCATTAAATATCTCACATCACTATTCATTATCTCAAACGTCCCTTTTTTGTACCAGAAGAGAACTAGAAAGCCTGTTTTTTGAACTGGACTTGGCATGCTGTACTGAAAGAAACTTACTGAAGGACAGCTAGGAAATCATCAGGAGCAGGACTGAAGGAGGTCACCTTGCTGGGGCTGCCTTTACATTATGGAACAGTCAGTAAACCAGGAAACCTATGGAAGAAGAGAAACGTGTTAACATGTTAACACACATGTTTGGGGGCCTTGTACAGGGTCAAGATGTAATCAGCCATTAAACATTTATAAGTAGCATTAATGAGCCATTAAAAGGTGAGGAAACCCTGCATTACTGTTCTACTTCTCTGTGCTTATTATCCTAAGAAATCTCAATGGATTTGGGCTTTCTCCCTTTCCCCTTGATAAGTAAGGCTTTATCCTGCTTGGAAATGTAAGGCATTCAGGGATGCACAAAGCTTCTATACCCACATGAGCTGAGAAGAGCCAGTTTTGATGTACTTCTGGAAAGTCTGTTGGTAAGCATTGGGCTAGTAAGAAAGAAACTTTAGTATCCTTCTCCCTTTTGAAAAGCATTTTCTCTGTGAATTTGAAAACCCAATGCTCCAGATCCGTAGAGGCATGTAGTGCAGGGACCAGAGATGCTTGGCTCTTAGATATACAACAGGTCATATAATCAAAATTGTGCTTTGCATACTTGTTGCCTAATGAAAGTTTATCCTTAAAAGAATCCAGAAATTAAATATTCTTACATAGTTTAAACAAATCTTTGTGTTCCCCTGAGAATTTCTTGTTCTAAAACATTTTACTTCAGTAAACATATATTTGCACAAATATCACTGGGCAAGGTTGCCATTAACAAATGTTTTGTATTTCTGTTCATGATATAGTCTGCCTTTCCAAAAGCTAGCTTTTTTTGGTGGTGAAACAACTAACCATTGCTGCCTTCTGACACCAAATCTTCAGAATAGTTCTCCTGCTCTGTTTGGTAGTAGGAATATATCTAGATGAACTGACAACCTGAGACTGTTTGCTGCTACTCTAGAAGCTTCTGGGCAGTCATTTTCAGTTCTTCGAGTTTCATTTAATAGTGCTAACACAGCTATGAATTTACTATGAAATTATATTTAAATTAAAATCATTCTTTTCCAGTTCAGCTCTCTTGTAAAAAGTACCTCTTGATTCAATTGCCTCAGTAAGTCAGATTGCCTAGAGCTCATGATCAAACTGCTTTAATTCCTTTTTAAAGGTCATGTAAACATGTGTGCTTAGTAAATTAGATGCAAATTCAATTCTCTATTCACAAAGCTTCCTAGTTAAGTTCCCTTACCTATTCCTCACATGCAAGCCTGCATCTGACAACAGAATATTGACTTTTGAGCTGTGGTCAAAAACACGATTAAACAAAGAAAACAACCACCCCCTGCATTGTAGAAAATATTGATGAAGGGAATTGGAGCCACATTTTTTCCAAATACTGCTCATTGTGTAGGTTAACTAAATCACACTTTAATATATCTGTTCCATGACTTTATTTGTTATTACACACTGCATTTTTAAAGGGGTAGTATATGCTGAAGAGAAATGGCTAGAAATCTGGGTACCAATGCCTGGATTTTATTGAAGCTGTTACTGTAATTAAGTACCGACTCAGTGTCCTTCTTAATAAGAAGTGCTAAAACAAAAAAATGAAAATGATTTATGTCAATTTTAAATTAATTTCTATAAAAGACTGAATGAACCACGCTGAAGAGTTTACCATTTCAATAATAACAACCAAGCAAAATTTTGTGATTCTGGCATTCAGTTTCCCCTATAAATAACAGCTTCGATTCTCATTTTCATAATTCTGCAAATAAAAATCATTACATTCATGACCTTGCTGTTAGACCTTGCCTTATAAGTAATGAGTAATTAATTATATGTGTACAATTCTTCTAACCTTTTATTACGAAGAACTGTTACCCTGATTCACACCACAGGCCTGTGCAGCACAGTACCTGACCGCTGATTGGGGCTGGCGGTGGAAAGAAAATGAAAAAAAGCTCAGTGTGAACTTTCCCCAGACATCTACTCTTCATTTGCTGGAAACAGTAGGTCTGAAATAATCCCGGACTTGCCTTATTATTTAGTACTTGTCACTTGTGCCTGTCCCGAAGCCTGAAGATTGTAAATCCCAGATAGTCATCAGGTTTCTTTAATAGATTTTGCAGATAATGAAATCAGCTCATGCATTTGCCTCTAGGTTTTCAGCCTTTAGGGTGCATATTTCCAAGAGTTTTCAAAGACCAGGAGTATATAGTAAAATACTCTAAGTGAAAGAGGCAGATAAAAAACTGGCATATATGCAGATTCATCATCCTTTCCATTTAACCACTCCCTCGAGAATCTCCTGGTATGCTTACTAAAGATGTCATCCAATCTACCTAAAGAGGTTAGCATGACATGAACTCTCATTTGCAAGTTCATGCAGTTCTATGCTCACCTGCTGTTCTCAATTCTTGCAGAGGATTCTCTATACTCCTACCTTTAGGTCAGTCACATATCTGCCTAGAGGTCCTACTGAGGTCTTGATATCTACATTTCTTTCTTTCAGAAGCAAAGGAATGCCAATATTGGCCAGCAGACTTCTTAAAATAACCCCAGTGAAATACCAGAAATCCAAACAAAAATATCCTAGTACATGGAATAAAAAATTAAAGGGAATTAAACCTAACAATTAGCCTGTCTGAATAGTTAATACCTTCTGCTAAAACAAAATATTTCAAACCTCGAAACCCTCATAATCCTCACCTAAGAAATTTAGAAGGATTAGTCAAGAGGCTCTCTGGACCACTAGAGTTAATTTTCATTATTGGCTCTTGGGAAAGAAGGATTATTTCAAAGAATTGCTGACTTGCCAAAGTAATCTCAGCATTTAAAGAAAATGGCCCAGGAAATGATAGATCAGTTATCCTGATGCTAATCTTATAGGGGAAAAGAAAGCCAGACAAATTCAGCACTCTATCAACAGGGAATTACATGCTAAAAATAAAAGTATATCATTCAACACAGTTTCACAGAAAGTAGTTCTTGTCAAATTATCTTCCTTAGGTTTTTTTTTACAAGATTATGGGTCTGGTTGATAAAGGTAGCTGTGATGTTACAGTGTAATTAAATTTCCCCAAGGCATTTGACATACTACACATGACATTGTGTTTTAAAATCCTGCATTATATGTAATTAATAGAGTACACATTACATGATTTAAAAGCTACTTGACTGATAGCTCTCAAAATACATTCACTAATGGAAAGGCATTAATTAGGTGGGCTATTACCAGCAAGACACTGAAAGACCCTTGGTCCTAAACCATTTTAAATCCTTCTTTGAAAATAAGCTGAACCATGGCTGCAGTTTGCAGGGGACACAAAGCTGTTGCTCTAAAAAGTAATCAGGATTCAGGTCCTATAGAATGTGCTGAATCGCATGGATAGGTGACTTCAATTCAGTACAGGAGTTCAAATGTACTCGAATGCCATGAACAATGATAAAAAGCATGTTGCAGAGTGGAGCTACCAGCTCACGGCCAGAAGCAAAAGGACCTATGTGTCTTTGAATGCATGAAAACCTCATCCCGAACAGATGCAGGGGAGAGACCTCATCTTTCACACTGTGCAAAGTGATATAAGGTTGTGTGCCAGAGAAAGTCCTGGAGAAAAGAGGGAAGAATAATAGGGGTGAGGAGATTACCTGTAGCCAAGAAGAAGATATGTGAAGCCTGAGGAGCTTTGGGGAGCATTGGTTATGGAGGAGGCAGTGTGATGAGGAGGTGGGCACTGCTGAAACGCAGCTGCTGGTGTCAGCCCACCCCTTTCCATTACCCTAAAGCTCATATCCCAGCCTCCAAGTGCCCGACCATAGATAATCAGGGAGAAACCCAGCCCTCCCTCCTCTGGTAGCTCCTCTGTGCTGCTTGCCCTGCAGGGTAGGCAGCCACCCTGAGGGCGCCAGTGCTACCACTAGGACATCCGTCTCCCCCTCGCTGAAGACCTTCTAGGAGAAACAAAATAATTGTGTCCCATGCCAAAAGATTCAATGGTAACAGCGGCTCCTTCCTGGCTTCAGAGCCCATGAATCATCCAGCATTGTCTGGCTGGGCTTTCCTCCTTGCGTAAATGTCTAGAGAGGAGGAAAGAATATAAGGCTGATTTCTAACCTTTTAGCAAAACTCAAATGCCCTGTATGTCTGATAATATTAGTCTGATCAATTTCATGTTTCTTTTTGTATTCAAATGGAATTAAGTGCTCCCCATAAAAAAAGACTGGAATCAGTAAAAGCACATGGAAACATGTTACAAATGAGTATGTAGCAATCCTGTTAATAGTTATTTGCAACAGCAGATATATCCATGCTTAAACTCTCCAAGGATGTGAAAGTCATGATAGGATTGTCTACTTAGGTTAAGATTTTATCTATCAGGAATAATTTCAGCAAGAATATTATGTTTAGATGTTCAAGTATTTGTCCAACAGCTAATGCTGAAAAACAAAAAGAAAGAGAAACCAATCCAAAACCCCGACCCAAAAGTCTTGACAGGAGTTTCAATTAGTGCATAGGCCAATTAGTTCATTGCTCCATGTTAAAGCAAACCCCCAGCTTGTTAGATTTCAAAATCTAAATTTCAGATAATTTATGAATAACCAATACTTTTACAATTGGCCAAATTGGGCTAAAATCCTTCACGCAAAAGGGCATAATGTTTGGATTTTAAAAATCCACATGAGACCTGAATTTGTTGGTTAGAATCCAGTACTAATTAAAATTAAGCGGAATCCAACAGACCTTTGATAATTACATCAAAAGTTCAGATTCATTTGATGTGGATTGTCTATATTTCATTGTTGCTCTCTTAAAAGATTATTTATGTACAAAGAGTTAGAAAAGAGAATTAATATTTAAAAAGTGGAGCTATAAGGGCGAACACTGATTCAGCATATGTTTTAATTTATTAAAAGTTTGCTTTATTCTGCTCAAAACCATCACTTGAGACGTTATTTTTTGCATAAAGAATGAGCTACAAAGATTCTTAGTAAAATATATTTCTAGTGGAACAAGAAGTTTTGCTTGTTTACTAGGGTCTGGATTCACCAGCATTTGCTTAACAAGCTGGGCATTAAGGAACCACATCAGTCATATTTTCATTCCAAATTTGCCATTGGTTAACTAAGCAAAGCTCCTCCAGAGGAAGAAATCTGATTTCATAAAAGATCACACACACCAGCCCAAACAATCTGAGATGCTGTACTGAAAGTTGTCTGGAAATTGAGCATATTTTAGGCAACTAAGTGAGAAAGCACTTTCCTCACAACTGAGTGCATGGAAAGCACAGCAGTATTACAAAAGGGAGAGATTACCAGTGATGTCTAGACATAAAGTATGACCTCAGTTAGAACACTCCAGTATTTACTTTTCCTTTCTAGAGAGAGATACACAGTATTTCATGATTTAGTATGCAAGGCAGCAAGGTTTCAGAGCAGTTCGGCAAAAATCCTCAAATAGACTGCAGGCTGGGAAAACTTAAAAAAAAGAAGAAAGGATCGGAATGAAAATCATGTCTGCTAGAAAAACAAGCAGAGGAGTGCAGCTACTTCTTATTTTCCTTATGCAGATGTTTTTGATTGCATTTTAAAAGTACTTGAATTAAAACCAAAACAAAACAAAAACCCAAATAAACCAATCCCAAGCCCCTAACAACATTATGAAATGCAACATTCAGTCGTTAGGAAGCATTTAAATGGCATCTGGCTATGTAGCCTTATTGCAGCCTCAGTGTACACAGCAAACAGGATCTTTGTCTCAAACTTTT
Source organism: Psilopsiagon aurifrons (assembly GCA_025447955.1). NCBI lineage: Eukaryota > Metazoa > Chordata > Aves > Psittaciformes > Psittacidae > Psilopsiagon > Psilopsiagon aurifrons. The sequence goes on from JAOEHY010033389.1 coordinate 18,291, forward strand.
TCACTGTGTATATGTATATATAGATAACATATGTAAGAAATCAGCTCTTACATGTTTCAATTTCTTACTATATTCAATTATTTTATTTATTTTTAATGGCACACCTTAAAATAATATGAACTTACTGCACAGATGTTAAGTAGACTATGAATTTGTGCTGCTGCTTCAAAGACTAAGGATAGCATTGAAAGACGTGACTGCTGGGAGACAGACATCTTGGTTTTGCATAAGAAATTATTTGTAACAATTCTAAGTTCGATGTATTTCAAAAGAAACAATAAATTTATTTTGCTTGCTGATCACTTAACATTTATAACAACTCAGTTTTGCATATGACTCTCATCAGTTCTACTGGTGGTTGTGTGTGCTGAGCTCAAACACAAAAGGAGTATCTCAAACTGCAATTTAGGGAATAAGGACTGCAAAATTACTGACTGACCATCCTAGCAAAATCTGTTGTATGAAACCAAGCAACAGAAAAGCTCTGGGTGTTTTCTATGTTCTAATCTGTTGTCTACTCTCGCTAACCCAGCTGCTCAAAGCAGTCTGGCTGTAGAAGTTTCAGCTAGTCCTGAGGCTAACTCAGAAGAATGAATTACCTTGTGCTTCTGTAGAATTGTTCCTGATACCTGAACTGCCCAGTTATCTCAACACCATACACTTCGATGTAAACATAACCACAGTGTCAGACAGTAGTAGAACCTGTCTTCTTGAGCAATCATCGTTTTTTTTTTCTTTTTATAATCGCACAGTGTTTTTGTTTTGATCACACACCTTGAACTTCTGCAGCAAAGAAAGGAAGAGGACTATGAAATGTTGTTTACAATACAGTTTCATTCATCAGACCATCCTGGCTGAGACCCAGATTCAGACCATCTTGTATTATGAACGAGGTAAGGACACTGGTGATGGAAAAAAAATATTGACTGTATACAGGTAATTAAAGCCTGCATCATAATGCTTACAGAAAAGGCTGGTGGAGGCAAGAATTCAGGCTAATGTTCTTTTAATCAGTTATCTTAAAATGTAATGCCTTGCAAGGACGTTATGTATGTCTATATAAACAAAGAAAAACCAGAAATGCCAAAGTATGGACAGTACTGAACTTCATAATGTGGCAAAAAGCAAGCAGGAAAGTTTTGTTTCTTTGATGTGTGATTACCCGGAGCCACAGCAGATTTCAGCGTGGGAAACCTTTCAGAGAAGTCTTCTTATTTGCAGATCGCAAGACCTCTAAGGATATCTATGGGAGTAGAGAAGGGATATTAAAAAAAGATCACTTCCAGGCTGTGAAAAACTTCTTGGCACAAGCAAGAGGTGACTTTTCAGAGGTTTACAAGTAGTTTGATAAGATTTTCAGAAGGATATCATTAAGTACCTCTTAAACGCAGAGGCTAAGCTTTTCTCAACCAGAAGGTTCTTAAGCCAGATTTTGAACATGTCAGACCTTAATGGAGTAGCTGGTAATTTACACTTTAATAATCAGCAAAACAATATAGCTTCTTAATCGTAGTCCCAAAGATGGCTCAAGTTTTCCAGGAAAAAACTTCATGTGCATGCCAGCCATCTGAAATGCAAAACTCCACCCTGAAAACTACAAAGCAAGCTGAAACCAAGTAGCTCGTAATTAGAATAATTGTCATCCAGCACAGCAGAATAATCTTTTTTAGAAAGTCGGCTCAGTGAAATGATAAATCTTTTTAAAGAATTTTGTTGACAATCTAGTCAGGAATATTTCTTGTCTCAGAAGAGTAACTAACCAATATATATCACGACAAAGAGAAAAAGAAAGAAAAAGTTAAATCTCTCCTCTGAGAATGCGAAGTAGATATGCAAGCCTTACATTGTAATTGGATAAGGTTTTGTGTAGAGATATTTATAAATCTATATTTCACCTCAGTGTATAAAGCATTATCTAAAGGTCAATTTTCCAAAATCAGGAAGATCATTTCCTGTTCTCTTAAACTGGGAAGTACCTAAAAACTAACTTTCAACAATTCTGTTCATGTAAGTTCAATTACCTAATTTATCTGTTGCTAAGTAAAAGAGGACTGATGAGAGCAGCATGAGTGGAAAACAAAGTTCTCAGTAAAATAGGAATGAGGACAGGTGCTACTGACTCCCTCAAATATGTATATTTATCCTTAATATAAATGTGATTTCCATTCATGCATGGTAAGAATATAAACATTAGAATTCTAAGGGTTAAATGTTGACATGGTGGCTTCCTTTCTTATGCTTACAAATAACTGTGGCTACAGCCTTGCAGAGTATGTTATTTGATAACATACAGACATTTAACTGTCAGATTAACAGGTACATTAATGTATGTAGATGTTGACATATCCACATTTGCACCCAAAATTACCTGCAGATGTGGACTATGAGCACAAAAATGGGCATATTTTAAATATTAGTCCTCAAGTCTAAAGCAGATTTTTATTCTAAAGTAATTTGGACATGAGATTTTTAGAATACTTTAGTTAGGTTTGTGGCCCTAACTTGAGCAGTTGCTTTCTGAAATTTCAACTTGAAAGCACATTTAGAGATGTTGCTTTTTGAATGTACACAAGAATTCCATTTGCCTTTACAAATTAGCACATCTCAGCCTTTGACTTTTAGCTACAAGAAGATTGTTTTGAGATGCTTCTTCCTGCACTTAAAGGCTTTTCTCTCTTACTTTGCCCCCCTTGGAGCTCTTCAGCTCTTTTGTCTAATCACAGAGTGTTCTTCATGGTGCTCTGGTGACATGCAAAGAAAGCTCAAGGAAACAAAAACTGGGTACATCAACATATTTCTTACAAGTCAGGGAGAAAAAATAGAGAAGTAGGTCATTTATTTTTGATACATTGAGAAACCCAAGAATCTGGAAACAAGCAGGAAGGTAAAAATCCTCCAAATTCTGTCTTGCAAATCAGGATCAAAGAGAAGGTACATGGCAGAGCAGAGAAGATAACAGAGTAATAATGGTGACATTGCTTACGACCACTGCCACGCTTTCATAATGGTGCTGAACCATATTAAACACTAAGATGATGATTTTATGGTCCCATGCAGGGGTAAAGAGACATTCTCCATTTAAAAATATGTCATTCATACAATGGGAGTTCATTCTATCTCTAACAGATCTCTGACTCTTAGACAGTTAGTATAATTATCTCTGTTTAAGAGATGAGTTGTCTAAAAACCTTCATTATGCCTCTGAAAATACGCCAGCTTTCACTCTGATGCTCTCTTTACTAGAAGCATCACCAGAAATCTAAAGAGTCCCTTGTGGAAGCCTACAGTGGCTATCTGTGGCTACCACATAAGGTGATTTCTATTCACAGCTGCTAAGCCTCAGATCCCAAATAAAGGAAATAATTCTTCAGCAATAATTCCTATATGTTTCCCAGACTGTTGAGCCTAATTTCTGTCCTTCATCTTTTCATCCCTTCTGTTTGCCTTATGACAGCAAAACCAAATGGATTTGGCCTCCACCTAATCAGCCACCAAATGAGAAAACCTGACAGTCGCTTGGGCCATTGGTTAACTCAGAAAGCTGTATTCCTAAAGGTGCCACTGGAATTGGACAATACACCAAAATTTGACACCAAAGGAAGCTGGTGTCACTATTCATGTCCCTCCTTCCTGTCATCACCACACTGATGTTATAAAATGATGGCATAAAATAGGGGAAATTTTGGCAATAAATTAATAAGGAATAATGACATGAGGAACTTTATCATGATGCCAACAGCTATTATGAAAGGCATAGCTTCAGGTCATAAGATTTTCTCCTATTGCACAGGCTGACAAGGTCCTAGAATAAACAGATCAAGAAATTAATTGCAATTTTTTACCCACCAATCAAAGTTAGGATAGCATCCCCAAAAGCAAGTGAGTTGCCTTGCTGCAGTACCTCTGCTAGGGTCAGAATCAAGATTAAAATCTTTCCTGAAGCACAGCAGTTTAAGGAGAAATTGAAGCCAAATGGACCCTGGAACTGGCCTAACACAGTCACTTAAACCTCTCTTTTGCGTAGGTGGCAGATGCTATTCCTTATGGACCATTTAGTTCAATAAATAGGAAGAATAGAGACATAAAAATACTAAAAATGAAACCTGAAACACTTCAGCACGAAGGAAAAGATAAAAGAAAGAGAAAATGAAGTTCAAATGTCAGATCTTGGTCATATTGCTTACCACACTGTTGAAGCTTTTGAGATATAATGATGATAAGTGTAGTAAAAGAATCTGTATAGAGCAAGGGTGAACTTGTCCATGGAATTTTCTACACAGTGTTTCTACATTCAACCTTCCCAGTGTGCAATGCATTTGCACTTTCCACCATAACCATTAGTTGTTTCATTGGAATGTAATGAAGCTAATGAATGCTTATATATTACTTTGTGTTCCTCGGAGAGAAGGAGGATTTTGAGCTGCACCCATTAAAGATGAAACCAAAAGTTATAAACATACCAAAGAACAGCACTTCCAAATAGGACATAGATATAAAAGAAGACTACTCTTCAAGAAAAATAATTAAAAAAATAAAATAAAAGAGGAAAGTGAAGGTCTAAATGCTGTGAGCTGGAAGTTACAGAAATAAAATAATAATGAAATAACTTGGTTGGATTAGAATCATTTTGTGGAAGAACGGTAAAATAAACCTGCTAGAATCAGAAAATAATGTAAAATCAGAACCTCATTGAAAATACTTTCTGTTAGACTTATTATACATGCTGGGATTCTGTGAAGATACTGGTCATAGAAAAGGAACTTGAATCACGCAAATGGGAACTGCTTCTGTTTAAGAAAAAATGATAAAAAGCAGATATTCAGCTAAGTGCTTGCAATTCAAATGCATAAGCTTTGATGAATTAATGGAACTTTTTAATAAAATCCTTTAAGATGAAAATCCCAAGGGACCTGGTCATGAAAGAAGCTTGGAATTTCAAAGTCAAACATATTGAAATTTACAGAACATTTAACCTAAAACTACTGAAAATTTCAAAACACTCAAATGGCTTACATGAATAACACCCAAAGAAAGCTATTAGAAGTAGGAGAGAACTAACAAATAGATTTAGTAGGAAAAAAAGCTATGGATCAAGAAACAAAAGATGAAACTTACAAAAGAGAATCTTAGTTTGGCCTTGAAGAAGATATTGAACCATAAGGAATTTCTTTATTTTTTGACCCATGTCAATTGAAACAAAAAGGCACAAGGAAAGAAGTAGGATGGCTTTGCAGTCAGGATAAAACAGAGATTAAAGATAATCTAGGTGTGGCCAAAAAATGAAACAAACTTTGCCTCAGGTTTCAAAAAGGACAATTATGTTGAATGGGAGGAAAAGCAGAATGTTTAATGGCACCTTTCATTTCCACACCCTTGTTATCTCAACTGCAATGGAAACAAAACTCATAAGGCTTAATGAACTCAAGTCAGGGGGATTAGGTGGTCTCCCTTGCAGGATTTATAAGAAGCATTTTTAAACACACCTTTCAAGTCAAACACCAAATGCTGTGCCTACGGTTAAAAGAGAAGAAAGTAATCAGGCATCTGTAAGCCTGTAACTTTGTACATTGCTTTAGGACATATTTTGAAGGAAAAGATATTTAAAGACAGTTTAATAGGATGTAAACCAACAGGGATCTAATCAAGTATAGATCATTCTAGATGGATTTTCTAGACAAAGGAAGTGCACTGGATTTCATATACCAAGACTTCAGGAAATTATGCCAACTAAATAGCTTGTCATTTAAAATCAGACATGAGTGAGGAATCTGTGAAGTGAGTACAAAACTGTCAAGCAGTATTGGCAGAGGAGCTGGAGTTACTGATAGAGTTTTCAAGGCTCAGTATTGAGATAGGTGATGATTAATATTGTAACGCCTGTTTTCAACTCAGGAAGCAAGAGAGCAGTTATACCAATTTGCTTATACCTCTCAACTTAGTACTTTTATTACTAGAGTACAACATGGTTATCATATAAAAGAGATGGATGCTCTTGAGGAGCACAGCATAGCAGCTCATAACAGAAACTTCTTCTATGATGTGAGAGCTTATCAGCTGAAAAATGCAGAAGCACTTGAGTGGACTAGATAATTGCAGAATTATACAAGTTGCCAGTACAATGAAAACTCCTGCAGTCTATGGTTTTATTAGACTGATTTCTAAAAGAGCTTTGGCCCTTTATGAGGTCTTGCAACACTTTAAAACTTCTCATTATATATGTTCAAGAGCTATGAATTTGAACTCAAAGAACTGCAGAGAAGATATACTAAAAATGAAGATAGTGGGACATGTGATATGGAGACTGAAAAACACTACCAAGTTAACAAAAATAAGAGTGAAATGTGATGCACTTTCTATCTATAACTACAGATGAGTTAAACATCAGGGAGTAGTATATTCTTAAGGTAGTGGTTTTGATGAAAGTTGACACAATGGGAATAAACTGACTAAGAATAAATTTTAGCTGGAATTTAACAGAAAGTTTCCAATGACAGAGAAAACAAAACCACCACCTTTGTGTTTTTAGCAGGAACTTCAGAGTCCTTAGACAATAAATTCTTTGATATGGTACCAGTGACAGTTACGACATGAATCCATAATTCTTGCTATTTCTATATTCCTAAATGAGCACAAATACCTTAAATATTATAATTCTCAGGTCTGAAAATTTAGTATCACATGGTCCAAACTCAAGAAGGGCACATTTCTCATTTACACACCTACCCATTTGGAGGCTTTTTATAGCAAAAATCCTTTTTGTGAGAATTGTGTCTAGTGCAGTGAAAGCACTGTCACTTTTGTTTATCTTCTCCCTGGCTGAGTGTCTTATTGAGAAATTACTTATGTAACTTTTATTAATGCATGTCTTCCTAATCTCCAAACCTGAAGTTCACATGCTTGTCTTAAAATCATTAGATTTGCATAGCAATCTCACAGGCTGAAACTTTAAGTGGAAATTTTCAGGAAGAAGGAGCTGGGATTTGCCCAGAGCAGAAATAAAAAAAAAGGATGAGAGAAAAAAGACACACCTCTTTCTGCTCACTTCAGTAAGCTCATTCACATATCAAAGTCTTCTTTCACCCCTGTCCTCTTAGTCCATACTTCTCCATCCCTGAACCATCGGACACCTTCCCTCATCTTACACCATACATCCTTCTAGTCTTGTATTTCCTACAGCCAATTAATAACACCTGCTCATCACTCCCCTACAGAGCCTTTCTGAACCCTAGAATTTTGTAGGAGGGTCAAGGACTTTCTGGATTTATTTCATCTGTCAGAAAACAAGCTTTTAACATACATTTAGGTCAAATCTTACATTGTATTAGTATAATTTGCTGACATAATGCTGGATTATAGTCAGGCCTCTGCATGACTTTTTGTCAGAGTTGTAACTTGCAATTTTAAAAGGAAATAACCTGGAACCTATTATAAAATAGAAAAATATTAACTCTATCATCCTTGAAATTTATGCCAACAGGCTTCATTGTGACTTGAATGGATCATTCAAAAATTTCCATATTCTCTGTTCTCACTCATCTACTCAGTCCCATTTCTAGACTGCTTTTAGATTTTT